>CASHSZ010000016.1:0-69661 GCA_949358305.1 Strigamia acuminata | reverse complement strand
TTTTCCCCCAAAGACCTGACTGAATGCTGGACATATACTTAAGAAGATTATATTTAATTTATTTGAGACAAAATTATAAATATAAATCTTTGATTCAGATGGACATCGCATTGCGTTGTGTGATGATTGACGACTAGTTGACAGCCAGGAACGTCCGCGACCAGTGGTGCGCTGCGGCTTGAACTCCACACTGAGGACGTTGTCCACTCGAAGGAGATCCACTGTCACGACGACACAAAACGGGAAAAGGACGATTTGCTCCAAACAGGCGAATTCACTGCACGGCTCACTGACACCTGGCACAAACTCAAGTGCGCACTTGAAGACAGACGGCGCTAAGCAGCTGGAAACACCTGATGCACTTGAAATACACCTTTCTGCACTCTCACAAGATACGTGACCGCAACTGACCGGAAATACAGGCGTACAACGGCGCACGGACGACACGCATACAAAAAGCACTGGTGCTTGACACTTGAATTGAGAGCAAATCATAAATCACACAATAAACCTGGCACAGACTCGAATTCGCGATGACACGAAGTATCCTGGTCACGGCACCAAAAATGTTGCAACTGGCCTGGGTTGGGCCAATTATGAAACTAAGGACCTTCTTTTTGACCGCTGATTTTGTATAGTGGCTTTGAAGATTCAATGTCCATCTGTCAGGCATCCAGAACAGCAGGTACTTTGGAGGAAACAAGGAGTTTTTACTCCTCACTCATTCTGTTAATAAAATCCACGGGAGTAAAAATAAACATCGTTTAATATCATTGAAAACATGAATAACACAGATACAATGCAGCGCGAGAGCAGAAACAAAGCAGTTACACTTAAAACAATAAACTATAACAAGTGCAATCACATAAGCATTGTATAAGGACATATGCACTTGAAAGTAAGGAAGCCTTAGGTCCCTGAAAAAGGGAGGAAATAAACCATCTGATACAAATAGACTACCGTACAGGGCATCAAGTACATTTGCTTAAGCCTAACAACTGAAAAACCTACATTAAATGCAATAAATCAGTTTTACAATCAATCTTTAGATGCTATATTCAAGAACCCATTGGAAATGCATTAAATCCAAGTAAATATTCATGAAACACAAGAAAAAGAATAAATACAGAGGTTTTCTGCCAATCAAATTGCAGCTCTACAGTGAGTGCAGTATCTACATCAGAAAGCATTATCATCATGCAATAAAATTTAAGACTATTACATTGCTAAATACACAAATGCCCAATTACTCACAAATACCTCATAAAACCCACAAAAAGGTAATTTTAAATACCTCTTTACAGAGACACTTAAGCCACGCCCACAGCAATGGCGGACAAGGAGAGAGAGATTGCTCATATGAGCACAAAAGCAATCCAATTAAACTTCCAGGACAAGTGAGAGGCATTTTAAGGTAACAAATTAATTAATAGGCATACAAACAACTAATATAGGTGGTTTTTAATCCGTGACAGGACCTGGAACATTTCTACCAGCTGTCCAGAGGCGGACACGCATGGGAGGCGATCAATTGCACACTTTTTAAACGTTTTCACACCTGAAACGAGCGGTGTTGAACACACATGTGCACAATAGACACACAGGACATTAAACAAGGTAGGAAAATTGCTAATAAACTGATAAAATGCACTGAATGCATTTAAACATTAATAATAACAGTTAGATCTCTTCCAGTCCACATTTGAATTGAGCGAGATGCATCCAGCTTGTCATACTGCTTACACTAATGAACTGGAAATAGATAACACTCAAGAAACAGGTAAAAATTGCACAAAACGTTAATAAGTGACAACAAAAACTTACAAAGCAATATTTTGACATTTCAGATAATTAATTCACATGGCAAACGCTTTTATACGGGGAAATATTCAGATAATTGACAAATTCGAACTCAAACACACAAGAATATTATTAAAAACGTTTTGTCTGTATTTCCAGGAAATTGCCACATGTATAGATTTTCTTCCTAGCCGGTAAACGTTTTGACAACTCCATTTGTTGCTAGCAACAGGCTTGTATCTCTCTTCTCCTCCCACAACCTGAACTTGCGTTTCACCCGATATTCGTTTGGTGAACGACGCTTGGTTTCCACAAAAGTGGCATTTGGCATGAAGTTTGACAATAGTTTCCGCTAGTGGAATGAGATTAGATACTGCCTTGAATTCCCGTCTCTTAAAATCACCATTTAAAGCGGCAATTATTACATTCTTTTCTTCGTTCGCCATTTCGTCGGAAAACGAATCGATGTCTCCGAAAAATTGCCCTTCGTCGATACCTATCGTCTTGACCGACTCCGCAATTTTCTTGATTTCCTGTAACGACGCGACCCGAACCGCTGGACGTCGTTGTCCGGTGTGGCTAACCATTTCATCTTTACTATATCTAACGTCTGTCAAATGCTTAACAAGCAGGCAAGAATTTTCTTCTTCATTTCGGATTACATTAAGTAAAGCAGTAGTTTTTCCAGAAAACATTGGGCCAATTACTAAATGTATATTTCCCGTGGCCTTTGTGACTGCATTTGATCTTCTGTGCGAATTGGTGAGTTTCTTGCGACTCCATTTCAATATCTTCCTCCATTTACTTAAACCCTTTTCTTCATCTTTTTTGAAATTTTTTGGAAATTCTCCTTTCTTTTCCGTAGACTCCAGTGTGTCAGGACTCTGAGAAATCGCCATCTTGCCCGACCTTATCCCTTTAAACGTCCGCTTTCCATCCATTTCCAATTCGATGGGGACGTCAGGATGCCGTACCTCCAGCTCGCTAGAGCGGCTCGCGGCAAAACGAGAAGCGATGACGCCTTTTGCTCGTACTCCACCCTTTTCGCTTTTCTCGTCGGGCATTGATGTGGAATTCGCCTGTCCAAACCCGCCTTTGTCCTTTTTTGAAGTGTTGAAAGTCATCTTCTTTCCAGAATCGATCGCCATACACGATACATCTCCCAGTGAGATATCGTCTTTGTAGATGGAAGGCTCTTTTGAGTTAATTTGTCCGTTTAAAATCCATCCAAAAACTGTTTTTATCATTCCTAATTCTGGACTAATTCTCTTCGTTCCCGCTTGAATTATTTTCCACCATGCTCCGCTTCCGATCAAGACATCTACCTCATCTGACACGGAGGGATGTGGTTCTGCCATCTCAAGATTAAACGACTTGATTTGTTGCAGCGTCTGGTGATCTACCACTCCCTTTATATTGGGAAGTGTGTCGGTATCAAGAGCAAATACAGACACTTTCTGCTTGTCGTGACGAGACTGCAACTCGAATCTAAACACGTCATGACTTGTAGGAACTGGTTCCTTGTTCAGCAGACACTGGGTCATGGTGTGATACGTCTCAATCTTGTTTAGGTGTAATTTCTTTGCTAACCGCTTCGTAATATATGAACGATGACTACCCGGATCGAGTAATCCACGAACTGGGATTGTTTCGCCACTCTTTCGGACGAACAATGCTGTGAAAACCATTAGCTGGACGTCACTTGAGACCGACAACGAGACGTTGGCGGAGACGTTCTCTTCTTTGGTATCAGGTGGCTTTTCCGCATGACCTCTGTTACAAATTGAAGAATGGTGTCGACCACCGCATGATCGGCAACAAAATTTTACAGGGCAGTTACCCACTGTATGGCTTGGTCTCAGGCAATTAAAGCATAGACGTTTTCGCTTAACGATGTCGTATTTCTCCGAAACTTCCAGATTTGCGTCGCAATTATTGTTGAAATGATCTCCTTCACAGAAGGCACAGATCAATTTCCGGACTGGACCTGATTTTGGTTTGAATGATTCTTTCGTATTGGACCCGAATGACGTATTTTGCGCAACCGCGCAAGATGACATGGTCCCTCGTAATTCTTCTTTTTGCTCTCTAGTTGCTGGTTTCTCACTCTTCTTGGTGACTTTCTGACTGGTAAATACGCTATCGTCTGATAATTCTGCTACTCTGACTTCGCTTGCTACAAATTCGAGAAATAAATTAACGTTTTCCACGTTTCCTTTGTAAATCCTATGAAATCGTCTTCCCAATTCCGGTGGAAACTTCCGCAATAATTCCGGGATTAGAAATAATCCAGTAGTCGTAACTGGGAACTTCAACTGTTCTAATGTTCGGAAAGCACCGGTGAGGGACGTCAATAGAGATTTTACTGGCTTGATTGGGTACAAATCTTTAACTGCTTCAGTTTCACGAATTTTCCTCGCCAGAGCGTTCTTTTGGGCTACTTCCGACCCAAAAAGTCCTTCTAAGCTACTAAGTGCCATTAAATACGAATCGTTAGTAAGTGGGTACGACTTGATTGCCACTTCCGCTTCCCCGATACAACTTGATTTAAGATATTGAAGTTTTTCGACGTTCGATAACTCGGCATCGGCGTCAACTGTGGTTGAAAACATATCCATGAAGCTCTTATACTCCATCGGATTCCCGTCGAATTTCTGCAATGTCAGCTTTGGAAGCTTTGTAGTCTTCCTTGAGATTATCGATGAGTTGTTCAGAAATCCAGAATTCATTAGCGTATTTCCGCCGGGATGTGCCCCAAACTTATCCTGCATCTGTTTTGAAAATTTCGTCCTTTGCTTAAGAAGATTGACCTTAGTCCTAATGTCTTCGAGACGTCTCAAACTAAGCAGGTAATCTGAACGTTCTATCTTGTCTTTAAAGACAGCGAGCTCATCAATAAGGTCACTCAACTGCGCATCTATTGTTGCGTGGAGAGCTTCAAGCTCACCCCCGTCGAGAACGTTTGCAGATGTCGAGAGCAGATCCTCTGCTCCTTGGGCCTTGGCTTGCCATTGTGTTTCTTTCTCTTCCGCTGCTTCCGCGGTCAAACCAGCTGCAGTTGCCATTTATTCTCGAGAAAGAGAGAATGAGAATAAAAATTCTATTCAACAACTCAATCACTGCTAATTAAATCCCCACGAATATTCTCCGAACTTCACAGACTCTTACTTATACTTGCTTAACGTTAATTCAAATGCGGTGTGCAAATGAAAAACGACCTCGAAATAAAATGCTAAACTCAACTCCGAAATGCCACAGACAAATTGACTTAACACACTATACGTAATACACTGGGACGGAATTATTGACCGCACAAATTGACTTATCCGCATAAATATCTTGATAATTCCCCCAAAATGCACTTAGTTCGAAATTAATAATTAATATCTAACCGCACAACCGAGATAAATTAGTTATCTTTTACAATATCACTGCACAAAAGAGATAAATAGTTATATTTTACAATAACCCCGCACAAAGAGATAATAGCTATAGTTTATAATAGCGCTGCACAAAAGAGATAATTAGCTATCATATACAATAGCTCCGCACTTAAGAGATAATAACTTGATATTTAAAATTATTGACATAAAAAACCCCTTTTTAAACTCCCCAAACACAGCTCGAAATTGGCAGAAACTTCCTTGAAAAATCAGATAAAGAATTAATTTAAATAAATATAATTCTTAAATTCTAACAGCAATTGAATTAAAATTAATCTTGTTCTTTTTTCAGCTGCAGATGAACTTGAAGATTGACATTGCGTTGTGTTTCTCAAATTGTTGACCAGGAAATCGCTTGCTTGTCTCCTTATGTTGACCGCCACAGTAGAAGGACTCCGAACTCGTTACACTTGACATAAAATCCACTGACGAATCAACTCCCTGACGACTGCGAAGGATGACACAGCACAAACACACTTCTGTCGCAAATGGCGACAATAATCCAGTAGAGAAAAATCGAAAAACGTGTTGTCACACACTTCACACCACGAAAATCGGCACCACACACTGCTTACTGCGAACTAGATGCCACACACTGCCTCACTGTGAAGTCGGGAACACACACGCAAATCACCGTGAAATCGACGTCACACACCTGGCTAAAAATGCAATGACGTGCACTGAAATCCACTGGAAGAACTGGACGAAAATCCTGGTTGGCAACAACAAAATCCTTGGGTCACGGTACCAAAAATGTTGCAACTCGCCACTGCCGTGATGCGACGAGTTGTAACGCGATGGGGAATTCTTGGCAAATTTCCCATAGGCCTATACTGAGAGGAGAAATGAGTTGACTTGAGTTTCTGCACTGGATCTTGTGGGGAGCTGCTCCAGGGAGTTTGGGGTTAAATCTCCCTACTCACACATGTTGGATGTTGAATAAAATAAACCTTTGTGTAGAAAAATCCAGATAATGCTTTTAATCATTTCAAAACATTAACATGGAGGCAAATTCAACTTAACTACATCTAATTCTTCATAACAAGAGTGTAACAACTTCATAACAACAACAATTCTATAGCAACAACAAATTCATGAGGCACCTAGTGACTAAATTTCTAAATAACATAAGTTAAAGCTTGCATTGTGCCTCATAATAGAGATAAAATCAACTAAAATTAACAGAAATCATTGGAAAGAATTATAACAAATAGAATAGGAATAAACTTAACTAAATATGCAAATAACGCATCTAAAGCAAGTCAAATACACTGTAAAAATGCATTAATTGCAATCCATTACAAAATTAACAATTCCTTCTTTTCCAATGCACCTTTAAAGCAACTCAGATGCTTCAAACCCGTCATTCCGCCTTCACAACTGAACTGGGAACAGGACAAGACTTAGAAATAGGTAAACATAACATGAAAACATTGGAAAACAAGACTAAAAATTCCTAAACCTTGACCTTGTCATTCTAAGAGATAAAATACCTAACAAACATTGTCTTTACTGAAAATTGGCACACAAAAAAAGACATGTAAAATTCCTATTACAACAGAAAAAGATTAGATATTTGCTAAATAAATAATACAATTATAAGACCGAAATTAGTAACTCTTCTTTACATTTTCGAACACATAAAATCAAACTACTATCAAATTGACGAGCAGTTGTGGTCTCTCTTTCCTCCTTTCTGTTGTGTTGCGAGCACGCGCAACATGGATTTTTTGCTATCGCAATAGCGGATTTGCTTGAATTGATCAATTATTTAAGTTTGTGTTTAGTTAATAGTGCAGCTTAAGTTTTGGCTAAATGTTAAATGAATTTCGTGTAGTTTGTGACGTGGGAGTTATGTTTTACCTGATTTAAGCTGTCTTTCTTAAGGTAATCTTGTATTTTTCCTTTGATTCTTTGGAGTTTTACTGCTTGGATTCGTCCAAAGAGTCGCTGCTGTTAGTTCCTAAGTTAGTTCATTTATTTGAAACACTTTGGCTTAATGTATTACGGTTTTGTGCCTTTTGTAATGATTTTATACTTGAAACTGTGTATTTTCTTGTATACGCTTTATCATTTTGTCACTAGAGGGACAATTCGCCTCTTGCGAGTGATTGTTGCCACTCGTTGCTCTAATTGTTGTAGGTTGCGCAGCAACTACACTGTGACTGTTATGTAGATTTCTAGGGTTAAGATATGTAATTTTCTCCTCTCTTTTCTGTGTACTTTTGATAGATATTAACTTTACATTAAATTCGGTTTGTTTATGTGTTATTTGGCATATTAGTGGTGAGTTCTTCCAGACACTTATTAGGCCACTTTGCAGGGATTTCAAGCAGGATTTCTCCTGCAATGCATCATCTCTTTTGGAGCTCATCACAAGTTCTAGTAAGTAGGTTTATTTGTTATAAGCTTTTTCTGTTGTCTTCTAGAGTGCCACACGGCCACAAAGCATTGCTAGAAACATTTTTGGTGCCGTTTTGCTTGACCAGGATGCAAACCAGATGCGTAGTTGCCGTGAGTTCGAAAATGGCCGAAACGGGCGCCATTTTCAAGATCAACGATTGCATCAAGAGTTGCGTGGACTGTGTTACGTCCACCATGTCGTGTGCCACAAGCGCAGCAAGTGTGGCTGCCACACACATCGGGAATCGCCACAAAGAATGGCGATATTTGTTTCAGGAACATCCAGTAAGTCCAGTGCGAGTGCGTTGCATGGCGGAATGCAGATGCCTCAACGTTTTGAGCTGGGCAGTTCCGTGCGTCATCGGCGTCGTCAGCACAGCACGTGGTTTGGTGTCGTTAATAAAGCGGGACGCCATTGGTCTGATCGTCGATAGCAATCACATCGGGATCGTCGGTCAAGAGAGTTTTGCAAAGATTTTCCGAGTTTTCGTGTGCCCAGCTAGTTGTACAGAACGAGGCTGTGTCCACACAGACGTGCGCCGTCTCACAAGCGACGCGGTCAAGATTCCAGTCGAGTTGTTTCGTCTTCAGCAGAGCCAGTTTTCTCAGGCAGAATGGACGATCCAGCAAAGAGATTCGTGCCGTCAGCGCACACAGAATGGTCACCGAGTTTGGAAGAGTCACTCTTCAAGCGTCAGTCGACCGCCAGTTAAACACAACGCAATGTACTAGAGTCGGCAATGAAGATTTTGTTTTTTTTGTCGATTATATTTTCTCGTTTTCATCAAATGTTAATTTTAAGGTTTTTGGGGGATATTCTGGTTGTTTTGGGAGTTTTGGGGCGTTAGTTCTGTTTCATGCTTCTGCATACGTCGTTGTGCAAGTGTAGCTAGTTTCCACGCCTATTTGCGCCTTGTTTGGAGTCCCCTTAAACTCTAAACTTCTGTTTTTGTCCTCCTCGAATGCGTTTTCTAGTATTAATGTCATGAGTTTCTTGTTAAAGATACTAAAGAGTAGCTTATATGAATTTATTGGCTTTTTTGTCGGAAATTAATTAGGGAGTTCCTGTCTTTAATTGTCTACAGTTAGACCTGCGGTTTTTTAAGTAGCTTGCACACGTTTTATTGAGAATTTTCGGCCCAATCCGTGCATACGGTAGTTAGTTGTATTTGAATTTTCTTTAATCCACTCCCTTTTAATTTGAAATCGCCAACTTATTATACAATAAGCTCTTTGGTCTTGAGTTCTTGTAATTTCCCAGGGTTTTTCCCTTGTTACGTGTAAACTCTTTGAGAGTTTTTTTAGGCTTACTGACAGGAGCGTCGTCACATTTGCAGATTTTTAGTGGTGTTGGCCAGTTAGTCGTCAGCTTGGGGTCGATTAACTCCCGCTTTTAGCTTTCTGCCCTACGCTAAAGTTAAATTACTAGCTATTGTGGGCCAACCAGTTCCCTCTTCTCGTCCTTCCCGCCTATCAGAGCGGCGGTCAGGGGGGTCCTTGAGTGATCTAGCTTCTTCTCGTCATGTGAGCCTGCTCTTGTGTTTGGAATGTGGACGACCTCTGGTCTTTACGTTTTGTGTCCAATGTCTTTCGTGTGTTGCACGAGTTTCCTCGTGAGATCTGGTGTCGGTCACCTCTCCGCTTCGGGAGAGGGCACACCCGTTTGTATTCGTGTGTTTTTAGAACGTTTCTTGTTTTTAGAACGAGATTCGTTCTTTTGCTGCTCATGTCAAGCTGAGCGAGCGCTGGCCCGTGAGGTCAGTCGGTTCTTATCTGTCCGTCAAATTTTCTGTTCGGTTAGATTGTGTTACGACTTGTTTGCAAGTGGGTTTGGATTTAGAAAGGCGTGTGACTTCTGTCGGTGCTGGAAGTTTAGAGCAGCCGATCCGCACCGCCCACTGGGCAAGTCCAGTTTCTGTTGTTGACCGCTACACCCAGTGTCTACCGCTGGTGATGTACGTTCTGCATTTTCGCTGTCTCTTCGTGGAAACGTCCGTAGCGTTTCATGAGTCTTCATTAGTGATTAGTCTCGCCTTTTATCGTTTAAAAAAAAAGGAAGTTTAGTTATTCTAATTCTTTGGGGCAACCTTAGAATTTGGACATTTTAGCTTATTCGTTTAGGAAATAGCTTGCTTGCTATTTTTGGGTTGTGGCTAGCTAGCGTGGCGTTAGGGTATAGGTACTTGTTTTGGATGGTCGTTCTTGCTGTGCACAGCAAGGACTGCCATTCGATGTGTTTCAGAGGGCAGGTTTGCACTGCCATACTCTGTTAGATGTCGTGTCCGAGACAATGTCCCTGCGCCTCTTGGCGGCCCCTATTTCTACGTTGGCTTCCCGCGACTGAGTAGTTGTTGTTAGTCTTTCATCCCTAGCTCTGCAGTGAGGCAGACATGCACTAGGCAGGGAGCCCACTCTAGGATGGGTCGAAGGACGTGTGTGTGCGGCCTTTTTGGCGCCGGCACTCGGCAACACGTTTTAGCCATTGGACGACACGTGCTTTCAGTAGAGTGGCGATTTCCGGAAGTCGGCTTGCTGATTGAAGATGTCGTCAATGGGTGTGTGAGCGAGTCAATTGTCGACTTGCAGTTGCTTACCGGTTCCAGGAATGCGGTTGGCAACTGGCAAGTCCTTGTGCTCATGTCTATGTGTGACGCCCCTCGCAATCAGGGACGTCAAGCAACCCTCCCTCTTCTCTCGTTTCTCGGTTCAATCATATTGGTTCCGACTCGGGGTGGGCCAAGCGTTCATACGGTAGCCTCCTTATTGGAGCATGGGGTTTTAACTAGATCTAGTTTCTATTTCCCCCCTCGGTTAAAGAAGTTTCAGTCTTCGTGGTAGTCTGCTCACAACAGGCTACACGGTGGCCCGAGTGCGGACGCGATGTCCATCGGGTACCTCTTTGTTCAAGGCGCATTCGTAAAGCGCAGCTCGGTTGAAAGAAAGCCACCGGTTTTAATTTCTTTTCAACGACGTGATTAGTTTTCGTGAAGGAAGTGTAGCTTCGCTTCATTTGGTTGCAGTTGCACTGCTTCCAACGTTTTTCAGTATCATATGACACCTGTTGATCTTCAAAAAGAAGCAGGTCCCTTTCCTTTCTTTTCTCGTGGGGAGGAAATGGATTGATTATTTGGGTACGGACTTGTTCCCTCTTCGAAAAAAAAAAGCAGAAAGTTTAGTGTTTTGGAATTCTTGCTGGTTTTCACAGTTCCGGTTTGCTAGTTTCCTTTGTGAGGCCATACTTGGCCAATAGCTTTAGTGATAATATTGACGTTTTAGCCGGTATTTATTTGCACGGAACGTGCTCGTTCTGTTTAGATAATTGAACCGTTTTTCTCTTGTTAGTTAGATAAAGTTGTGGTTGATGGGTCAGCGTGCGCGTGTTTCCTTGTCGCTGTGGACAAGAGGTCGCAGATGGTTTACACAGTCACCTGACTAAGTCTTTCCTTTTTTCTTTATTCTCTGCTCTTAGCGGTTTCGTGGGTTCATGTCAAGTCAGGGTGCGGTCAACGCCTTTGCGTGGCAGTTGCTGCGAATGGTTCGCATTGCCTGAGCTTCATGCCTTCTCGTTCTCTTTTTCCTCTTTCTGGCGTGATCATGTTAGCTAGGTGGTCATGGCTTTGGGTAAGTTGTTAGTTGGTCACTCTTTGCAAAAGAGTGGTGCCTAGGTCTTGACGGCATTTTCTAGTTCTTCGTACGAATGCTGGGTGGTTGGTCAGACGATAGGTCTGGGTCAACGCATTCATTCCCTTATTTTGCATTTTTCTTGTTTTCTAGAAAAGGGTCGTCCTTAATAGTTTATTAAGTTTGAGTTCGCAGCTCGTGTTTTCGTGCGGACGGAGGTTTCCGTGGCACGTTGCCACTTGAGCGCTGGCTCGAGGACAACGAGGCGGTGAAGTCTGCCGTGTCTCAAGTTTGTTCTTTTTTGCGTTTCAAGTTTCTTCTAGTCTTCATGTATGTCATGTTCCTTGCGAGGCCATGCTCGATCAAGAGTTTTTGTGACAGTTTTCCTTTTTTCGACGACGTTTAGTTTTCGGTTCTGAGACTTCTAACCTCGGTGTTTGGTTGGACGATTGTTTTGGACCAGCGCCTTTCCTCTCTGACAAGGATTTCTGTTCTCCCTTTTTTAGTTTCCGTTTAGTTTAAGCGTCTGTCTACGGGTTGACAGACTGAGTTTTCGGACAAGCTCCCGCAATGTTCTCACGTCGTTTTGGTTAGAAAACCCGTTCAGTCGGATTTTCTGAAGGTTCTTGCGTGTGCGCCACGTGTCTATTGGCGACGCCGTAGCCCCTTGGTGTCTGGACTAGGTCATCATGGCACGGCCCTTCTCTTTCTTCTCTCGTGTTCTAAGTTTCTTTTAGTGTCTATGGTTTTGCCTTCGCGACTTTCACAAAGTCAAGCTTGGCTTCGATACTTTTTCTTTCCGTGCTCTTGGTTTTGATGGGGAATTCCTTCAACAGTTTTCTGCCTTGCCTTCCCTTCTTCTTTGGCCGGCAACGCTGTTGCGAGCACGCGCAACATGGATTTTTTGCTATCGCAATAGCGGATTTGCTTGAATTGATCAATTATTTAAGTTTGTGTTTAGTTAATAGTGCAGCTTAAGTTTTGGCTAAATGTTAAATGAATTTCGTGTAGTTTGTGACGTGGGAGTTATGTTTTACCTGATTTAAGCTGTCTTTCTTAAGGTAATCTTGTATTTTTCCTTTGATTCTTTGGAGTTTTACTGCTTGGATTCGTCCAAAGAGTCGCTGCTGTTAGTTCCTAAGTTAGTTCATTTATTTGAAACACTTTGGCTTAATGTATTACGGTTTTGTGCCTTTTGTAATGATTTTATACTTGAAACTGTGTATTTTCTTGTATACGCTTTATCATTTTGTCACTAGAGGGACAATTCGCCTCTTGCGAGTGATTGTTGCCACTCGTTGCTCTAATTGTTGTAGGTTGCGCAGCAACTACACTGTGACTGTTATGTAGATTTCTAGGGTTAAGATATGTAATTTTCTCCTCTCTTTTCTGTGTACTTTTGATAGATATTAACTTTACATTAAATTCGGTTTGTTTATGTGTTATTTGGCATATTAGTGGTGAGTTCTTCCAGACACTTATTAGGCCACTTTGCAGGGATTTCAAGCAGGATTTCTCCTGCAATGCATCATCTCTTTTGGAGCTCATCACAAGTTCTAGTAAGTAGGTTTATTTGTTATAAGCTTTTTCTGTTGTCTTCTAGAGTGCCACACGGCCACAAAGCATTGCTAGAAACAGTTGCTCGAAACAACTTAGCACAAACATCACAAGACCAATGTTTCTGAATGTTCTGAAATAGTGTTTAAACCTTAGTAGAAAGCTTCAATGTAAGTTTTAGCAACATCCAAGCAATAATTTGAAAGAATAAACTTTTGATCTCATTTGACGTCACAGTTGACTTAGCACAAACATCACAAGACCAATGTCTCTGAATGTTTTGAAATAGTGTTTAAACCTTAGTAGAAAGCTTTAATGTAAGTTTTAGCAACATCCAAGCAATGATTTGGGAGAATAGACTTTTGATCTCATCACAGTTGACTTAGCACAAACATCACAAGACCAATGTCTCTAAATAATCTGAAATAGTGTTTAAACCTTAGTAGAAAGCTTTAATGTAAGTTTTAGCAACATCCAAGCAATGATTTGAAAGAATAAACTTTTGATCTCATTTGACATCACAGTTGACTTAGCACAAACACCACAAACCAATGTCTCTGAATGTTCTGAAATAGTGTTTAAACCTTAGTAGAAGGCTTCAATGTAAGTTTTAGCAACATCCAAGCAATGATTTGGGAGAATAGACTTTTGATCTCATCACAGTTGACTTAGCACAAACACCACAAGACCAATGTCTCTGAATGTTTAGAAATAGTGTTTAAACCTTAGTAGAAGGCTTCAATGTAAGTGTTAGCAACATCCAAGCAATAATTTGAAAGAATAAACTTTTGATCTCATTTGACATCACAGTTGACTTAGCACAAACACCACAAACCAATGTCTCTGAATGTTCTGAAATAGTGTTTAAACCTTAGTAGAAGGCTTCAATGTAAGTTTTAGCAACATCCAAGCAATGATTTGGGAGAATAGACTTTTGATCTCATCACAGTTGACTTAGCACAAACATCACAAGACCAATGTCTCTGAATGTTTTGAAATAGTGTTTAAACCTTAGTAGACGGCTTCAATGTAAGTTTTAGCAACATCTAAGCAATGATTTGGGAGAATAGACTTTTGATCTCATCACAGTTGACTTAGCACAAACACCACAAGACCAATGTCTCTGAATGTTCTGAAATAGTGTTTAAACTTTAGTAGAAAGCTTTAATGTAAGTTTTAGCAACATCCAAGCAATGATTTGAAAGAATAAACTTTTGATCTCATTTGACATCACAGTTGACTTAGCACAAACATCACAAGACCAATGTCTCTGAATGTTCTGAAATAGTGTTTAAACCTTAGTAGAAGGCTTCAATGTAAGTTTTAGCAACATCCAAGCAATGATTTGGAAGAATAAACTTTTGATCCCATTTGACATCACAGTTGACTTAGCACAAACATCACAAGACCAATGTCTCTGAATGTTCTGAAATAGTGTTTAAACCTTAGTAGAAAGCTTCAATGTAAGTTTTAGCAACATCCAAGCAATAATTTGAAAGAATAAACTTTTGATCTCATTTGACGTCACAGTTGACTTAGCACAAACACCACAAGACCAATGTCTCTGAATGTTTAGAAATAGTGTTTAAACCTTAGTAGAAGGCTTCAATGTAAGTGTTAGCAACATCCAAGCAGTAATTTGAAAGAATAAACTTTTGATCTCATTTGACATCACAGTTGACTTAGCACAAACATCACAAGACCAATGTCTCTGAATGTTCTGAAATAGTGTTTAAACCTTAGTAGAAGGCTTCAATGTAAGTTTTAGCAACATCCAAACAATGATTTGGAAGAATAAACTTTTGATCCCATTTGACATCACAGTTGACTTAGCACAAACACCACAAACCAATGTCTCTGAATGTTCTGAAATAGTGTTTAAACCTTAGTAGAAGGCTTCAATGTAAGTTTTAGCAACATCCAAGCAATGATTTGGGAGAATAGACTTTTGATCTCATCACAGTTGACTTAGCACAAACATCACAAGACCAATGTTTCTGAATGTTCTGAAATAGTGTTTAAACCTTAGTAGAAAGCTTCAATGTAAGTTTTAGCAACATCCAAGCAATAATTTGAAAGAATAAACTTTTGATCTCATTTGACGTCACAGTTGACTTAGCACAAACACCACAAGACCAATGTGTCTGAATGTTCTGAAATAGTGTTTAAACCTTAGTAGAAGGCTTCAATGTAAGTTTTAGCAACATCCAAGCAATGATTTTGGAGAATAGACTTTTGATCTCATCACAGTTGACTTAGCACAAACATCACAAGACCAATGTCTCTGAATGTTCTGAAATAGTGTTTAAACCTTAGTAGAAAGCTTCAATGTAAGTTTTAGCAACATCCAAGCAATAATTTGAAAGAATAAACTTTTGATCTCATTTGACGTCACAGTTGACTTAGCACAAACACCACAAGACCAATGTCTCTGAATGTTTAGAAATAGTGTTTAAACCTTAGTAGAAGGCTTCAATGTAAGTGTTAGCAACATCCAAGCAGTAATTTGAAAGAATAAACTTTTGATCTCATTTGACATCACAGTTGACTTAGCACAAACATCACAAGACCAATGTCTCTGAATGTTCTGAAATAGTGTTTAAACCTTAGTAGAAGGCTTCAATGTAAGTTTTAGCAACATCCAAACAATGATTTGGAAGAATAAACTTTTGATCCCATTTGACATCACAGTTGACTTAGCACAAACACCACAAACCAATGTCTCTGAATGTTCTGAAATAGTGTTTAAACCTTAGTAGAAGGCTTCAATGTAAGTTTTAGCAACATCCAAGCAATGATTTGGGAGAATAGACTTTTGATCTCATCACAGTTGACTTAGCACAAACATCACAAGACCAATGTCTCTGAATGTTTTGAAATAGTGTTTAAACCTTAGTAGACGGCTTCAATGTAAGTTTTAGCAACATCTAAGCAATGATTTGGGAGAATAGACTTTTGATCTCATCACAGTTGACTTAGCACAAACACCACAAGACCAATGTCTCTGAATGTTCTGAAATAGTGTTTAAACTTTAGTAGAAAGCTTTAATGTAAGTTTTAGCAACATCCAAGCAATGATTTGAAAGAATAAACTTTTGATCTCATTTGACATCACAGTTGACTTAGCACAAACATCACAAGACCAATGTCTCTGAATGTTCTGAAATAGTGTTTAAACCTTAGTAGAAGGCTTCAATGTAAGTTTTAGCAACATCCAAGCAATGATTTGGAAGAATAAACTTTTGATCCCATTTGACATCACAGTTGACTTAGCACAAACATCACAAGACCAATGTTTCTGAATGTTCTGAAATAGTGTTTAAACCTTAGTAGAAAGCTTCAATGTAAGTTTTAGCAACATCCAAGCAATAATTTTGAAAGAATAAACTTTTGATCTCATTTGACGTCACAGTTGACTTAGCACAAACACCACAAGACCAATGTGTCTGAATGTTCTGAAATAGTGTTTAAACCTTAGTAGAAGGCTTCAATGTAAGTTTTAGCAACATCCAAGCAATGATTTTGGAGAATAGACTTTTGATCTCATCACAGTTGACTTAGCACAAACATCACAAGACCAATGTCTCTGAATGTTCTGAAATAGTGTTTAAACCTTAGTAGAAAGCTTCAATGTAAGTTTTAGCAACATCCAAGCAATAATTTGAAAGAATAAACTTTTGATCTCATTTGACGTCACAGTTGACTTAGCACAAACACCACAAGACCAATGTCTCTGAATGTTTAGAAATAGTGTTTAAACCTTAGTAGAAGGCTTCAATGTAAGTGTTAGCAACATCCAAGCAGTAATTTGAAAGAATAAACTTTTGATCTCATTTGACATCACAGTTGACTTAGCACAAACATCACAAGACCAATGTCTCTGAATGTTCTGAAATAGTGTTTAAACCTTAGTAGAAGGCTTCAATGTAAGTTTTAGCAACATCCAAACAATGATTTGGAAGAATAAACTTTTGATCCCATTTGACATCACAGTTGACTTAGCACAAACACCACAAACCAATGTCTCTGAATGTTCTGAAATAGTGTTTAAACCTTAGTAGAAGGCTTCAATGTAAGTTTTAGCAACATCCAAGCAATGATTTGGGAGAATAGACTTTTGATCTCATCACAGTTGACTTAGCACAAACATCACAAGACCAATGTCTCTGAATGTTTTGAAATAGTGTTTAAACCTTAGTAGAAAGCTTTAATGTAAGTTTTAGCAACATCCAAGCAATGATTTAGGAGAATAGACTTTTGATCTCATCACAGTTGACTTAGCACAAACACCACAAGACCAATGTCTCTGAATGTTCTGAAATAGTGTTTAAACCTTAGTAGAAGGCTTCAATGTTAGTTTTAGCAACATCCAAGCAATAATTTGAAAGAATAAACTTTTGATCTCATTTGACATCACAGTTGACTTAGCACAAACACCACAAACCAATGTCTCTGAATGTTCTGAAATAGTGTTTAAACCTTAGTAGAAGGCTTCAATGTAAGTTTTAGCAACATCCAAGCAATGATTTGGGAGAATAGACTTTTGATCTCATCACAGTTGACTTAGCACAAACACCACAAGACCAATGTCTCTGAATGTTTAGAAATAGTATTTAAACCTTAGTAGAAGGCTTCAATGTAAGTGTTAGCAACATCCAAGCAATAATTTTAAAGAATAAACTTTTGATCTCATTTGACATCACAGTTGACTTAGCACAAACACCACAAACCAATGTCTCTGAATGTTCTGAAATAGTGTTTAAACCTTAGTAGAAGGCTTCAATGTAAGTTTTAGCAACATCCAAGCAATGATTTGGGAGAATAGACTTTTGATCTCATCACAGTTGACTTAGCACAAACATCACAAGACCAATGTCTCTGAATGTTTTGAAATAGTGTTTAAACCTTAGTAGACGGCTTCAATGTAAGTTTTAGCAACATCTAAGCAATGATTTGGGAGAATAGACTTTTGATCTCATCACAGTTGACTTAGCACAAACACCACAAGACCAATGTCTCTGAATGTTCTGAAATAGTGTTTAAACTTTAGTAGAAAGCTTTAATGTAAGTTTTAGCAACATCCAAGCAATGATTTGAAAGAATAAACTTTTGATCTCATTTGACATCACAGTTGACTTAGCACAAACATCACAAGACCAATGTCTCTGAATGTTCTGAAATAGTGTTTAAACCTTAGTAGAAGGCTTCAATGTAAGTTTTAGCAACATCCAAGCAATGATTTGGAAGAATAAACTTTTGATCCCATTTGACATCACAGTTGACATCACAAGACCAATGTTTCTGAATGTTCTGAAATAGTGTTTAAACCTTAGTAGAAAGCTTCAATGTAAGTTTTAGCAACATCCAAGCAATAATTTGAAAGAATAAACTTTTGATCTCATTTGACGTCACAGTTGACTTAGCACAAACACCACAAGACCAATGTGTCTGAATGTTCTGAAATAGTGTTTAAACCTTAGTAGAAGGCTTCAATGTAAGTTTTAGCAACATCCAAGCAATGATTTTGGAGAATAGACTTTTGATCTCATCACAGTTGACTTAGCACAAACATCACAAGACCAATGTCTCTGAATGTTCTGAAATAGTGTTTAAACCTTAGTAGAAAGCTTCAATGTAAGTTTTAGCAACATCCAAGCAATAATTTGAAAGAATAAACTTTTGATCTCATTTGACGTCACAGTTGACTTAGCACAAACACCACAAGACCAATGTCTCTGAATGTTTAGAAATAGTGTTTAAACCTTAGTAGAAGGCTTCAATGTAAGTGTTAGCAACATCCAAGCAGTAATTTGAAAGAATAAACTTTTGATCTCATTTGACATCACAGTTGACTTAGCACAAACATCACAAGACCAATGTCTCTGAATGTTCTGAAATAGTGTTTAAACCTTAGTAGAAGGCTTCAATGTAAGTTTTAGCAACATCCAAACAATGATTTGGAAGAATAAACTTTTGATCCCATTTGACATCACAGTTGACTTAGCACAAACACCACAAACCAATGTCTCTGAATGTTCTGAAATAGTGTTTAAACCTTAGTAGAAGGCTTCAATGTAAGTTTTAGCAACATCCAAGCAATGATTTGGGAGAATAGACTTTTGATCTCATCACAGTTGACTTAGCACAAACATCACAAGACCAATGTCTCTGAATGTTTTGAAATAGTGTTTAAACCTTAGTAGAAAGCTTTAATGTAAGTTTTAGCAACATCCAAGCAATGATTTAGGAGAATAGACTTTTGATCTCATCACAGTTGACTTAGCACAAACATCACAAGACCAATGTCTCTGAATGTTTTGAAATAGTGTTTAAACCTTAGTAGAAAGCTTTAATGTAAGTTTTAGCAACATCCAAGAAATGATTTGGGAAAATAGACTTTTGATCTCATCACAGTTGACCTAGCACAAACACCACAAGACCAATGTCTCTAAATGTTCTGAAATAGTGTTTAAACCTTAGTAGACGGCTTCAATGTAAGTTTTAGCAACATCTAAGCAATGATTTGGGAGAATAGACTTTTGATCTCATCACAGTTGACTTAGCACAAACACCACAAGACCAATGTCTCTGAATGTTCTGAAATAGTGTTTAAACTTTAGTAGAAAGCTTTAATGTAAGTTTTAGCAACATCCAAGCAATGATTTGAAAGAATAAACTTTTGATCTCATTTGACATCACAGTTGACTTAGCACAAACATCACAAGACCAATGTCTCTGAATGTTCTGAAATAGTGTTTAAACCTTAGTAGAAGGCTTCAATGTAAGTTTTAGCAACATCCAAGCAATGATTTAGAAGAATAAACTTTTGATCCCATTTGACATCACAGTTGACTTAGCACAAACATCACAAGACCAATGTTTCTGAATGTTCTGAAATAGTGTTTAAATCTTAGTAGAAAGCTTCATTGTAAGTTTTAGCAACATCCAAGCAATAATTTGAAAGAATAAACTTTTGATCTCATTTGACGTCACAGTTGACTTAGCACAAACACCACAAGACCAATGTCTCTGAATGTTTAGAAATAGTGTTTAAACCTTAGTAGAAGGCTTCAATGTAAGTGTTAGCAACATCCAAGCAATGATTTTGGAGAATAGACTTTTGATCTCATCACAGTTGACTTAGCACAAACACCACAAACCAATGTCTCTGAATGTTCTGAAATAGTGTTTAAACCTTAGTAGAAGGCTTCAATGTAAGTTTTAGCAACATCCAAGCAATGATTTGGGAGAATAGACTTTTGATCTCATCACAGTTGACTTAGCACAAACACCACAAGACCAATGTCTCTGAATGTTTAGAAATAGTGTTTAAACCTTAGTAGAAGGCTTCAATGTAAGTGTTAGCAACATCCAAGCAATAATTTGAAAGAATAAACTTTTGATCTCATTTGACATCACAGTTGACTTAGCACAAACACCACAAACCAATGTCTCTGAATGTTCTGAAATAGTGTTTAAACCTTAGTAGAAGGCTTCAATGTAAGTTTTAGCAACATCCAAGCAATGATTTAGGAGAATAGACTTTTGATCTCATCACAGTTGACTTAGCACAAACATCACAAGACCAATGTCTCTGAATGTTTTGAAATAGTGTTTAAACCTTAGTAAAAAGCTTTAATGTAAGTTTTAGCAACATCCAAGCAATGATTTGGGAGAATAGACTTTTGATCTCATCACAGTTGACTTAGCACAAACACCACAAGACTGTTTCGAGCAACAGAAAGGAGGAAAGAGAGACCACAACTGCTCGTCAATTTGATAGTAGTTTGATTTTATGTGTTCGAAAATGTAAAGAAGAGTTACTAATTTCGGTCTTATAATTGTATTATTTATTTAGCAAATATCTAATCTTTTTCTGTTGTAATAGGAATTTTACATGTCTTTTTTGTGTGCCAATTTTCAGTAAAGACAATGTTTGTTAGGTATTTTATCTCTTAGAATGACAAGGTCAAGGTTTAGGAATTTTTAGTCTTGTTTTCCAATGTTTTCATGCTATGTTTACCTATTTCTAAGTCTTGTCCTGTTCCCAGTTCAGTTGTGAAGGCGGAATGACGGGTTTGAAGCATCTGAGTTGCTTTAAAGGTGCATTGGAAAAGAAGGAATTGTTAATTTTGTAATGGATTGCAATTAATGCATTTTTACAGTGTATTTGACTTGCTTTAGATGCGTTATTTGCATATTTAGTTAAGTTTATTCCTATTCTATTTGTTATAATTCTTTCCAATGATTTCTGTTAATTTTAGTTGATTTTATCTCTATTATGAGGCACAATGCAAGCTTTAACTTATGTTATTTATGAATTTAGTCACTAGGTGCCTCATGAATTTGTTGTTGCTATAGAATTGTTGTTGTTATGAAGTTGTTACACTCTTGTTATGAAGAATTAGATGTAGTTAAGTTGAATTTGCCTCCATGTTAATGTTTTGAAATGATTAAAAGCATTATCTGGATTTTTCTACACAAAGGTTTATTTTATTCAACATCCAACATGTGTGAGTAGGGAGATTTAACCCCAAACTCCCTGGAGCAGCTCCCCACAAGATCCAGTGCAGAAACTCAAGTCAACTCATTTCTCCTCTCAGTATAGGCCTATGGGAAATTTGCCAAGAATTCCCCATCGCGTTACAACTCGTCGCATCACGGCAGTGGCGAGTTGCAACATTTTTGGTACCGTGACCCAAGGATTTTGTTGTTGCCAACCAGGATTTTCGTCCAGTTCTTCCAGTGGATTTCAGTGCACGTCATTGCATTTTTAGCCAGGTGTGTGACGTCGATTTCACGGTGATTTGCGTGTGTGTTCCCGACTTCACAGTGAGGCAGTGTGTGGCATCTAGTTCGCAGTAAGCAGTGTGTGGTGCCGATTTTCGTGGTATGAAGTGTGTGACAACACGTTTTTCGATTTTTCTCTACTGGATTATTGTCGCCATTTGCGACAGAAGTGTGTTTGTGCTGTGTCATCCTTCGCAGTCGTCAGGGAGTTGATTCGTCAGTGGATTTTATGTCAAGTGTAACGAGTTCGGAGTCCTTCTACTGTGGCGGTCAACATAAGGAGACAAGCAAGCGATTTCCTGGTCAACAATTTGAGAAACACAACGCAATGTCAATCTTCAAGTTCATCTGCAGCTGAAAAAAGAACAAGATTAATTTTAATTCAATTGCTGTTAGAATTTAAGAATTATATTTATTTAAATTAATTCTTTATCTGATTTTTCAAGGAAGTTTCTGCCAATTTCGAGCTGTGTTTGGGGAGTTTAAAAGGGGTTTTTTATGTCAATAATTTTAAACATCAAGTTATTATCTCTTAAGTGCGGAGCTATTGTATATGATAGCTAATTATCTCTTTTGTGCAGCGCTATTATAAACTATAGCTATTATCTCTTTTTGTGCGGGGTTATTGTAAAATATAACTATTTATCTCTTTGTGCGGGGTTATTGTAAAATATAACTATTTATCTCCTTTGTGCAGTGTTATTGTAAAAGATAACTATTTATCTCGGTTGTGCGGTTAGATATTAATTATTAATTTCGAACTAAGTGCATTTTGGGGGAATTATCAAGATATTTATGCGGATAAGTTTATTTGTGCGGTCAATAATTCCGTCCCAGTGTATTACGTATAGTGTGTCAAGTCAGATTGTCTGTGGCATTTCGGAGTTGAGTTTAGCATTTTATTTCGAGGTCGTTTTTCATTTGCACACCGCATTTGAATTAACGTTAAGCAAGTATAAGTAAGAGTCTGTGAAGTTCGGAGAATATTCGTGGGGATTTAATTAGCAGTGATTGAGTTGTTGAATAGAATTTTTATTCTCATTCTCTCTTTCTCGAGAATAAATGGCAACTGCAGCTGGATTGACCGCGGAAGCAGCGGAAGAGAAAGAAACACAATGGCAAGCCAAGGCCCAAGGAGCAGAGGATCTGCTCTCGACATCTGCAAACGTTCTCGACGGGGGTGAGCTTGAAGCTCTCCACGCAACAATAGATGCGCAGTTGAGTGACCTTATTGATGAGCTCGCTGTCTTTAAAGACAAGATAGAACGTTCAGATTACCTGCTTAGTTTGAGACGTCTCGAAGACATTAGGACTAAGGTCAATCTTCTTAAGCAAAGGACGAAATTTTCAAAACAGATGCAGGATAAGTTTGGGGCACATCCCGGCGGAAATACGCTAATGAATTCTGGATTTCTGAACAACTCCTCAATCATATCACGGAAGACTACAAAGCTTCCAAAGTTGACTCTGCAGAAATTCGACGGGAATCCGATGGAGTATAAGAGCTTCATGGATATGTTTTCAACCACAGTTGACGCCGATGCCGAGTTATCGAACGTCGAAAAACTTCAATATCTTAAATCAAGCTGTATCGGGGAAGCTGAAGTGGCGATTAAGTCGTACCCACTTACTAACGATTCGTATTTAATGGCACTTAGCAGTTTAGAAGGACTTTTTGGGTCAGAAGTAGCCCAAAAGAACGCTCTGGCGAGGAAAATTCGTGAAGCCGAAGCAGTTAAAGATTTGTACCCAATCCAGCCAGTAAAATCTCTATTGACGTCCCTCACCGGTGCTTTCCGAACATTAGAACAGTTGAAGTTCCCAGTTACGACTACTGGATTATTTCTAATCCCGGAATTATTGCGGAAGTTTCCACCGGAATTGGGAAGACGATTTCATAGGATTTACAAAAGAAACGTGGAAAACGTTAATTTATTTCTCGAATTTGTAGCAAGCGAAGTCAGAGTAGCAGAATTATCAGACGATAGCGTATTTACCAGTCAGAAAGTCACCAAGAAGAGTGAGAAACCAGCAACTAGAGAGCAAAAAGAAGAATTACGAGGGACCATGTCATCTTGCGCGGTTGCGCAAAATACGTCATTCGGGTCCAATACGAAAGAATCATTCAAACCAAAATCAGGTCCAGTCCGGAAATTGATCTGTGCCTTCTGTGAAGGAGATCATTTCAACAATAATTGCGACGCAAATCTGGAAGTTTCGGAGAAATACGACATCGTTAAGCGAAAACGTCTATGCTTTAATTGCCTGAGACCAAGCCATACAGTGGGTAACTGCCCTGTAAAATTTTGTTGCCGATCATGCGGTGGTCGACACCATTCTTCAATTTGTAACAGAGGTCATGCGGAAAAGCCACCTGATACCAAAGAAGAGAACGTCTCCGCCAACGTCTCGTTGTCGGTCTCAAGTGACGTCCAGCTAATGGTTTTCACAGCATTGTTCGTCCGAAAGAGTGGCGAAACAATCCCAGTTCGTGGATTACTCGATCCGGGTAGTCATCGTTCATATATTACGAAGCGGTTAGCAAAGAAATTACACCTAAACAAGATTGAGACGTATCACACCATGACCCAGTGTCTGCTGAACAAGGAACCAGTTCCTACAAGTCATGACGTGTTTAGATTCGAGTTGCAGTCTCGTCACGACAAGCAGAAAGTGTCTGTATTTGCTCTTGATACCGACACACTTCCCAATATAAAGGGAGTGGTAGATCACCAGACGCTGCAACAAATCAAGTCGTTTAATCTTGAGATGGCAGAACCACATCCCTCCGTGTCAGATGAGGTAGATGTCTTGATCGGAAGCGGAGCATGGTGGAAAATAATTCAAGCGGGAACGAAGAGAATTAGTCCAGAATTAGGAATGATAAAAACAGTTTTTGGATGGATTTTAAACGGACAAATTAACTCAAAAGAGCCTTCCATCTACAAAGACGATATCTCACTGGGAGATGTATCGTGTATGGCGATCGATTCTGGAAAGAAGATGACTTTCAACACTTCAAAAAAGGACAAAGGCGGGTTTGGACAGGCGAATTCCACATCAATGCCCGACGAGAAAAGCGAAAAGGGTGGAGTACGAGCAAAAGGCGTCATCGCTTCTCGTTTTGCCGCGAGCCGCTCTAGCGAGCTGGAGGTACGGCATCCTGACGTCCCCATCGAATTGGAAATGGATGGAAAGCGGACGTTTAAAGGGATAAGGTCGGGCAAGATGGCGATTTCTCAGAGTCCTGACACACTGGAGTCTACGGAAAAGAAAGGAGAATTTCCAAAAAATTTCAAAAAAGATGAAGAAAAGGGTTTAAGTAAATGGAGGAAGATATTGAAATGGAGTCGCAAGAAACTCACCAATTCGCACAGAAGATCAAATGCAGTCACAAAGGCCACGGGAAATATACATTTAGTAATTGGCCCAATGTTTTCTGGAAAAACTACTGCTTTACTTAATGTAATCCGAAATGAAGAAGAAAATTCTTGCCTGCTTGTTAAGCATTTGACAGACGTTAGATATAGTAAAGATGAAATGGTTAGCCACACCGGACAACGACGTCCAGCGGTTCGGGTCGCGTCGTTACAGGAAATCAAGAAAATTGCGGAGTCGGTCAAGACGATAGGTATCGACGAAGGGCAATTTTTCGGAGACATCGATTCGTTTTCCGACAAAATGGCGAACGAAGGAAAGAATGTAATAATTGCCGCTTTAAATGGTGATTTTAAGAGACAGGAATTCAAGGCAGTATCTAATCTCATTCCACTAGCGGAAACTATTGTCAAACTTCATGCCAAATGCCACTTTTGTGGAAACCAAGCGTCGTTCACCAAACGAATATCGGGTGAAACGCAAGTTCAGGTTGTGGGAGGAGAAGAGAGATACAAGCCAACGTGTCGTACCTGTTTTCAGAAATCAATCAATTCTATAGAAGTCAAGAGAAAGCTAATTAATGGAGCGGCACATTTAAGTTTAGCGATTTTGAATCGAAGATTACCTCCATGGGTGGCCAGTTTGATCCGCAAAAAATTGCGCTTACCTTAAGGAGTCATTAGGGAGCTGATCCTAGGTGGATGAGAAGTTTTCAGATTGCTAAGAGGTTCTTCTTCACCTTCTTTTCTTTTCGGCGGCAATCTCTGTTTCGAGCAACAGAAAGGAGGAAAGAGAGACCACAACTGCTCGTCAATTTGATAGTAGTTTGATTTTATGTGTTCGAAAATGTAAAGAAGAGTTACTAATTTCGGTCTTATAATTGTATTATTTATTTAGCAAATATCTAATCTTTTTCTGTTGTAATAGGAATTTTACATGTCTTTTTTGTGTGCCAATTTTCAGTAAAGACAATGTTTGTTAGGTATTTTATCTCTTAGAATGACAAGGTCAAGGTTTAGGAATTTTTAGTCTTGTTTTCCAATGTTTTCATGCTATGTTTACCTATTTCTAAGTCTTGTCCTGTTCCCAGTTCAGTTGTGAAGGCGGAATGACGGGTTTGAAGCATCTGAGTTGCTTTAAAGGTGCATTGGAAAAGAAGGAATTGTTAATTTTGTAATGGATTGCAATTAATGCATTTTTACAGTGTATTTGACTTGCTTTAGATGCGTTATTTGCATATTTAGTTAAGTTTATTCCTATTCTATTTGTTATAATTCTTTCCAATGATTTCTGTTAATTTTAGTTGATTTTATCTCTATTATGAGGCACAATGCAAGCTTTAACTTATGTTATTTATGAATTTAGTCACTAGGTGCCTCATGAATTTGTTGTTGCTATAGAATTGTTGTTGTTATGAAGTTGTTACACTCTTGTTATGAAGAATTAGATGTAGTTAAGTTGAATTTGCCTCCATGTTAATGTTTTGAAATGATTAAAAGCATTATCTGGATTTTTCTACACAAAGGTTTATTTTATTCAACATCCAACATGTGTGAGTAGGGAGATTTAACCCCAAACTCCCTGGAGCAGCTCCCCACAAGATCCAGTGCAGAAACTCAAGTCAACTCATTTCTCCTCTCAGTATAGGCCTATGGGAAATTTGCCAAGAATTCCCCATCGCGTTACAACTCGTCGCATCACGGCAGTGGCGAGTTGCAACAAGACCAATGTCTCTAAATGTTCTGAAATAGTGTTTAAACCTTAGTAGACGGCTTCAATGTAAGTTTTAGCAACATCCAAGCAATGATTTGAGAGAATAGACTTTTGATCTCATCACAGTTGACTTAGCACAAACACCACAAGACCAATGTCTCTGAATGTTCTGAAATAGTGTTTAAACCTTAGTAGAAGGCTTCAATGTAAGTTTTAGCAACATCCAAGCAATGATTTGGAAGAATAAACTTTTGATCCCATTTGACATCACAGTTGACTTAGCACAAACACCACAAGACCAATGTGTCTGAATGTTCTGAAATAGTGTTTAAACCTTAGTAGAAGGCTTCAATGTAAGTGTTAGCAACATCCAAGCAATAATTTGAAAGAATAAATTTTTGATCTCATTTGACGTCACAGTTGACTTAGCACAAACACCACAAACCAATGTCTCTGAATGTTCTGAAATAGTGTTTAAACCTTAGTAGAAGGCTTCAATGTAAGTTTTAGCAACATCCAAGCAATGATTTGGGAGAATAGACTTTTGATCTCATCACAGTTGACTTAGCACAAACATCACAAGACCAATGTCTCTGAATGTTTTGAAATAGTGTTTAAACCTTAGTAGAAAGCTTTAATGTAAGTTTTAGCAACATCCAAGCAATGATTTGGGAGAATAGACTTTTGATCTCATCACAGTTGACTTAGCACAAACATCACAAGACCAATGTCTCTGAATGTTCTGAAATAGTGTTTAAACTTTAGTAGAAAGCTTTAATGTAAGTTTTAGCAACATCCAAGAAATGATTTGGGAGAATAGACTTTTGATCTCATCACAGTTGACTTAGCACAAACACCACAAGATCAATGTCTCTGAATGTTCTGAAATAGTGTTTAAACCTTAGTAGAAGGCTTCAATGTTAGTTTTAGCAACATCCAAGCAATAATTTGAAAGAATAAACTTTTGATCTCATTTGACATCACAGTTGACTTAGCACAAACACCACAAGACCAATGTCTCTGAATGTTCAGAAATAGTGTTTAAACCTTAGTAGAAGGCTTCAATGTAAGTTTTAGCAACATCCAAGCAATAATTTGAAAGAATAAACTTTTGATCTCATTTGACATCACAGTTGACTTAGCACAAACACCACAAACCAATGTCTCTGAATGTTCTGAAATAGTGTTTAAACCTTAGTAGAAGGCTTCAATGTAAGTTTTAGCAACATCCAAGCAATAATTTGAAAGAATAAACTTTTGATCTCATTTGACATCACAGTTGACTTAGCACAAACACCACAAGACCAATGTCTCTGAATGTTCAGAAATAGTGTTTAAACCTTAGTAGAAGGCTTCAATGTAAGTTTTAGCAACATCCAAGCAATAATTTGAAAGAATAAACTTTTGATCTCATTTGACATCACAGTTGACTTAGCACAAACACCACAAACCAATGTCTCTGAATGTTCTGAAATAGTGTTTAAACCTTAGTAGAAGGCTTTAATGTAAGTTTTAGCAACATCCAAGCAATGATTTTGGAGAATAGACTTTTGATCTCATCACAGTTGACTTAGCACAAACATCACAAGACCAATGTCTCTGAATGTTCTGAAATAGTGTTTAAACCTTAGTAGAAGGCTTTAATGTAAGTTTTAGCAACATCCAAGCAATGATTTGAAAGAATAAACTTTTGATCTCATTTGACATCACAGTTGACTTAGCACAAACATCACAAGACCAATGTCTCTGAATGTTCTGAAATAGTGTTTAAACCTTAGTAGAAGGCTTCAATGTAAGTGTTAGCAACATCCAAGCAATAATTTGAAAGAATAAATTTTTGATCTCATTTGACATCACAGTTGACTTAGCACAAACACCACAAACCAATGTCTCTGAATGTTCTGAAATAGTGTTTAAACCTTAGTAGAAGGCTTCAATGTAAGTTTTAGCAACATCCAAGCAATGATTTGGGAGAATAGACTTTTGATCTCATCACAGTTGACTTAGCACAAACATCACAAGACCAATGTCTCTGAATGTTCTGAAATAGTGTTTAAACCTTAGTAGAAGGCTTCAATGTAAGTTTTAGCAACATCCAAGCAATAATTTGAAAGAATAAACTTTTGATCTCATTTGACATCACAGTTGACTTAGCACAAACACCACAAGACCAATGTCTCTGAATGTTCAGAAATAGTGTTTAAACCTTAGTAGAAGGCTTCAATGTAAGTTTTAGCAACATCCAAGCAATAATTTGAAAGAATAAACTTTTGATCTCATTTGACATCACAGTTGACTTAGCACAAACACCACAAACCAATGTCTCTGAATGTTCTGAAATAGTGTTTAAACCTTAGTAGAAGGCTTCAATGTAAGTTTTAGCAACATCCAAGCAATGATTTAGGAGAATAGACTTTTGATCTCATCACAGTTGACTTAGCACAAACATCACAAGACCAATGTCTCTGAATGTTTTGAAATAGTGTTTAAACCTTAGTAAAAAGCTTTAATGTAAGTTTTAGCAACATCCAAGCAATGATTTGGGAGAATAGACTTTTGATCTCATCACAGTTGACTTAGCACAAACACCACAAGACCAATGTCTCTAAATGTTCTGAAATAGTGTTTAAACCTTAGTAGACGGCTTCAATGTAAGTTTTAGCAACATCCAAGCAATGATTTGGGAGAATAGACTTTTGATCTCATCACAGTTGACTTAGCACAAACACCACAAGACCAATGTCTCTGAATGTTCTGAAATAGTGTTTAAACCTTAGTAGAAGGCTTCAATGTAAGTTTTAGCAACATCCAAGCAATGATTTGGAAGAATAAACTTTTGATCCCATTTGACATCACAGTTGACTTAGCACAAACACCACAAGACCAATGTGTCTGAATGTTCTGAAATAGTGTTTAAACCTTAGTAGAAGGCTTCAATGTAAGTTTTAGCAACATTTAAGCAATAATTTTGGAGAATAGACTTTTGATCTCATCACAGTTGACTTAGCACAAACATCACAAGACCAATGTCTCTGAATGTTCTGAAATAGTGTTTAAACCTTAGTAGAAGGCTTTAATGTAAGTTTAGCAACATCCAAGCAATGATTTGAAAGAATAAACTTTTGATCTCATTTGACATCACAGTTGACTTAGCACAAACATCACAAGACCAATGTCTCTAAATGTTCTGAAATAGTGTTTAAACCTTAGTAGACGGCTTCAATGTAAGTTTTAGCAACATCTAAGCAATGATTTGGGAGAATAGACTTTTGATCTCATCACAGTTGACTTAGCACAAACATCACAAGACCAATGTCTCTGAATGTTTTGAAATAGTGTTTAAACCTTAGTAGAAAGCTTTAATGTAAGTTTTAGCAACATCCAAGCAATGATTTGGGAGAATAGACTTTTGATCTCATCACAGTTGACTTAGCACAAACATCACAAGACCAATGTCTCTGAATGTTTTGAAATAGTGTTTAAACCTTAGTAGAAAGCTTTAATGTAAGTTTTAGCAACATCCAAGCAATGATTTGGGAGAATAGACTTTTGATCTCATCACAGTTGACTTAGCACAAACATCACAAGACCAATGTCTCTGAATGTTCTGAAATAGTGTTTAAACCTTAGTAGAAAGCTTTAATGTAAGTTTTAGCAACATCCAAGAAATGATTTGGGAAAATAGACTTTTGATCTCATCACAGTTGACTTAGCACAAACACCACAAGACCAATGTCTCTGAATGTTCTGAAATAGTGTTTAAACCTTAGTAGAAGGCTTCAATGTTAGTTTTAGCAACATCCAAGCAATAATTTGAAAGAATAAACTTTTGATCTCATTTGACATCACAGTTGACTTAGCACAAACACCACAAACCAATGTCTCTGAATGTTCTGAAATAGTGTTTAAACCTTAGTAGAAGGCTTCAATGTAAGTTTTAGCAACATCCAAGCAATGATTTGGGAGAATAGACTTTTGATCTCATCACAGTTGACTTAGCACAAACACCACAAGACCAATGTCTCTGAATGTTTAGAAATAGTATTTAAACCTTAGTAGAAGGCTTCAATGTAAGTGTTAGCAACATCCAAGCAATAATTTGAAAGAATAAACTTTTGATCTCATTTGACATCACAGTTGACTTAGCACAAACACCACAAACCAATGTCTCTGAATGTTCTGAAATAGTGTTTAAACCTTAGTAGAAGGCTTCAATGTAAGTTTTAGCAACATCCAAGCAATGATTTAGGAGAATAGACTTTTGATCTCATCACAGTTGACTTAGCACAAACATCACAAGACCAATGTCTCTGAATGTTTTGAAATAGTGTTTAAACCTTAGTAAAAAGCTTTAATGTAAGTTTTAGCAACATCCAAGCAATGATTTGGGAGAATAGACTTTTGATCTCATCACAGTTGACTTAGCACAAACACCACAAGACCAATGTCTCTAAATGTTCTGAAATAGTGTTTAAACCTTAGTAGACGGCTTCAATGTAAGTTTTAGCAACATCCAAGCAATGATTTGGGAGAATAGACTTTTGATCTCATCACAGTTGACTTAGCACAAACACCACAAGACCAATGTCTCTGAATGTTCTGAAATAGTGTTTAAACCTTAGTAGAAGGCTTCAATGTAAGTTTTAGCAACATCCAAGCAATGATTTGGAAGAATAAACTTTTGATCCCATTTGACATCACAGTTGACTTAGCACAAACACCACAAGACCAATGTGTCTGAATGTTCTGAAATAGTGTTTAAACCTTAGTAGAAGGCTTCAATGTAAGTTTTAGCAACATTTAAGCAATAATTTTGGAGAATAGACTTTTGATCTCATCACAGTTGACTTAGCACAAACATCACAAGACCAATGTCTCTGAATGTTCTGAAATAGTGTTTAAACCTTAGTAGAAGGCTTTAATGTAAGTTTTAGCAACATCCAAGCAATGATTTGAAAGAATAAACTTTTGATCTCATTTGACATCACAGTTGACTTAGCACAAACATCACAAGACCAATGTCTCTAAATGTTCTGAAATAGTGTTTAAACCTTAGTAGAAGGCTTCAATGTAAGTTTTAGCAACATCCAAGCAATGATTTGGGAGAATAGACTTTTGATCTCATCACAGTTGACTTAGCACAAACACCACAAGACCAATGTCTCTGAATGTTTAGAAATAGTATTTAAACCTTAGTAGAAGGCTTCAATGTAAGTGTTAGCAACATCCAAGCAATAATTTGAAAGAATAAACTTTTGATCTCATTTGACATCACAGTTGACTTAGCACAAACATCACAAGACCAATGTCTCTAAATGTTCTGAAATAGTGTTTAAACCTTAGTAGAAGGCTTCAATGTAAGTTTTAGCAACATCCAAGCAATGATTTAGGAGAATAGACTTTTGATCTCATCACAGTTGACTTAGCACAAACATCACAAGACCAATGTCTCTGAATGTTTTGAAATAGTGTTTAAACCTTAGTAAAAAGCTTTAATGTAAGTTTTAGCAACATCCAAGCAATGATTTGGGAGAATAGACTTTTGATCTCATCACAGTTGACTTAGCACAAACACCACAAGACCAATGTCTCTAAATGTTCTGAAATAGTGTTTAAACCTTAGTAGACGGCTTCAATGTAAGTTTTAGCAACATCCAAGCAATGATTTGGGAGAATAGACTTTTGATCTCATCACAGTTGACTTAGCACAAACACCACAAGACCAATGTCTCTGAATGTTCTGAAATAGTGTTTAAACCTTAGTAGAAGGCTTCAATGTAAGTTTTAGCAACATCCAAGCAATGATTTGGAAGAATAAACTTTTGATCCCATTTGACATCACAGTTGACTTAGCACAAACACCACAAGACCAATGTGTCTGAATGTTCTGAAATAGTGTTTAAACCTTAGTAGAAGGCTTCAATGTAAGTTTTAGCAACATTTAAGCAATAATTTTGGAGAATAGACTTTTGATCTCATCACAGTTGACTTAGCACAAACATCACAAGACCAATGTCTCTGAATGTTCTGAAATAGTGTTTAAACCTTAGTAGAAGGCTTTAATGTAAGTTTTAGCAACATCCAAGCAATGATTTGAAAGAATAAACTTTTGATCTCATTTGACATCACAGTTGACTTAGCACAAACATCACAAGACCAATGTCTCTAAATGTTCTGAAATAGTGTTTAAACCTTAGTAGAAGGCTTCAATGTAAGTTTTAGCAACATCCAAGCAATGATTTGGGAGAATAGACTTTTGATCTCATCACAGTTGACTTAGCACAAACACCACAAGACCAATGTCTCTGAATGTTTAGAAATAGTATTTAAACCTTAGTAGAAGGCTTCAATGTAAGTGTTAGCAACATCCAAGCAATAATTTGAAAGAATAAACTTTTGATCTCATTTGACATCACAGTTGACTTAGCACAAACACCACAAACCAATGTCTCTGAATGTTCTGAAATAGTGTTTAAACCTTAGTAGAAGGCTTCAATGTAAGTTTTAGCAACATCCAAGCAATGATTTGGGAGAATAGACTTTTGATCTCATCACAGTTGACTTAGCACAAACATCACAAGACCAATGTCTCTGAATGTTTTGAAATAGTGTTTAAACCTTAGTAGACGGCTTCAATGTAAGTTTTAGCAACATCTAAGCAATGATTTGGGAGAATAGACTTTTGATCTCATCACAGTTGACTTAGCACAAACACCACAAGACCAATGTCTCTGAATGTTCTGAAATAGTGTTTAAACTTTAGTAGAAAGCTTTAATGTAAGTTTTAGCAACATCCAAGCAATGATTTGAAAGAATAAACTTTTGATCTCATTTGACATCACAGTTGACTTAGCACAAACATCACAAGACCAATGTCTCTGAATGTTCTGAAATAGTGTTTAAACCTTAGTAGAAGGCTTCAATGTAAGTTTTAGCAACATCCAAGCAATGATTTGGAAGAATAAACTTTTGATCCCATTTGACATCACAGTTGACTTAGCACAAACATCACAAGACCAATGTTTCTGAATGTTCTGAAATAGTGTTTAAACCTTAGTAGAAAGCTTCAATGTAAGTTTTAGCAACATCCAAGCAATAATTTGAAAGAATAAACTTTTGATCTCATTTGACGTCACAGTTGACTTAGCACAAACATCACAAGACCAATGTCTCTGAATGTTTTGAAATAGTGTTTAAACCTTAGTAGAAAGCTTTAATGTAAGTTTTAGCAACATCCAAGCAATGATTTGGGAGAATAGACTTTTGATCTCATCACAGTTGACTTAGCACAAACATCACAAGACCAATGTCTCTAAATAATCTGAAATAGTGTTTAAACCTTAGTAGAAAGCTTTAATGTAAGTTTTAGCAACATCCAAGCAATGATTTGAAAGAATAAACTTTTGATCTCATTTGACATCACAGTTGACTTAGCACAAACACCACAAACCAATGTCTCTGAATGTTCTGAAATAGTGTTTAAACCTTAGTAGAAGGCTTCAATGTAAGTTTTAGCAACATCCAAGCAATGATTTGGGAGAATAGACTTTTGATCTCATCACAGTTGACTTAGCACAAACATCACAAGACCAATGTCTCTGAATGTTCTGAAATAGTGTTTAAACCTTAGTAGAAGGCTTCAATGTAAGTTTTAGCAACATCCAAGCAATAATTTGAAAGAATAAACTTTTGATCTCATTTGACATCACAGTTGACTTAGCACAAACACCACAAGACCAATGTCTCTGAATGTTCAGAAATAGTGTTTAAACCTTAGTAGAAGGCTTCAATGTAAGTTTTAGCAACATCCAAGCAATAATTTGAAAGAATAAACTTTTGATCTCATTTGACATCACAGTTGACTTAGCACAAACACCACAAACCAATGTCTCTGAATGTTCTGAAATAGTGTTTAAACCTTAGTAGAAGGCTTCAATGTAAGTTTTAGCAACATCCAAGCAATGATTTAGGAGAATAGACTTTTGATCTCATCACAGTTGACTTAGCACAAACATCACAAGACCAATGTCTCTGAATGTTTTGAAATAGTGTTTAAACCTTAGTAAAAAGCTTTAATGTAAGTTTTAGCAACATCCAAGCAATGATTTGGGAGAATAGACTTTTGATCTCATCACAGTTGACTTAGCACAAACACCACAAGAGTTGACTTAGCACAAACACCACAAGACCAATGTCTCTAAATGTTCTGAAATAGTGTTTAAACCTTAGTAGACGGCTTCAATGTAAGTTTTAGCAACATCCAAGCAATGATTTGGGAGAATAGACTTTTGATCTCATCACAGTTGACTTAGCACAAACACCACAAGACCAATGTCTCTGAATGTTCTGAAATAGTGTTTAAACCTTAGTAGAAGGCTTCAATGTAAGTTTTAGCAACATCCAAGCAATGATTTGGAAGAATAAACTTTTGATCCCATTTGACATCACAGTTGACTTAGCACAAACACCACAAGACCAATGTGTCTGAATGTTCTGAAATAGTGTTTAAACCTTAGTAGAAGGCTTCAATGTAAGTTTTAGCAACATTTAAGCAATAATTTTGGAGAATAGACTTTTGATCTCATCACAGTTGACTTAGCACAAACATCACAAGACCAATGTCTCTGAATGTTCTGAAATAGTGTTTAAACCTTAGTAGAAGGCTTTAATGTAAGTTTAGCAACATCCAAGCAATGATTTGAAAGAATAAACTTTTGATCTCATTTGACATCACAGTTGACTTAGCACAAACATCACAAGACCAATGTCTCTAAATGTTCTGAAATAGTGTTTAAACCTTAGTAGACGGCTTCAATGTAAGTTTTAGCAACATCTAAGCAATGATTTGGGAGAATAGACTTTTGATCTCATCACAGTTGACTTAGCACAAACATCACAAGACCAATGTCTCTGAATGTTTTGAAATAGTGTTTAAACCTTAGTAGAAAGCTTTAATGTAAGTTTTAGCAACATCCAAGCAATGATTTGGGAGAATAGACTTTTGATCTCATCACAGTTGACTTAGCACAAACATCACAAGACCAATGTCTCTGAATGTTTTGAAATAGTGTTTAAACCTTAGTAGAAAGCTTTAATGTAAGTTTTAGCAACATCCAAGCAATGATTTGGGAGAATAGACTTTTGATCTCATCACAGTTGACTTAGCACAAACATCACAAGACCAATGTCTCTGAATGTTCTGAAATAGTGTTTAAACCTTAGTAGAAAGCTTTAATGTAAGTTTTAGCAACATCCAAGAAATGATTTGGGAAAATAGACTTTTGATCTCATCACAGTTGACTTAGCACAAACACCACAAGACCAATGTCTCTGAATGTTCTGAAATAGTGTTTAAACCTTAGTAGAAGGCTTCAATGTTAGTTTTAGCAACATCCAAGCAATAATTTGAAAGAATAAACTTTTGATCTCATTTGACATCACAGTTGACTTAGCACAAACACCACAAACCAATGTCTCTGAATGTTCTGAAATAGTGTTTAAACCTTAGTAGAAGGCTTCAATGTAAGTTTTAGCAACATCCAAGCAATGATTTGGGAGAATAGACTTTTGATCTCATCACAGTTGACTTAGCACAAACACCACAAGACCAATGTCTCTGAATGTTTAGAAATAGTATTTAAACCTTAGTAGAAGGCTTCAATGTAAGTGTTAGCAACATCCAAGCAATAATTTGAAAGAATAAACTTTTGATCTCATTTGACATCACAGTTGACTTAGCACAAACACCACAAACCAATGTCTCTGAATGTTCTGAAATAGTGTTTAAACCTTAGTAGAAGGCTTCAATGTAAGTTTTAGCAACATCCAAGCAATGATTTAGGAGAATAGACTTTTGATCTCATCACAGTTGACTTAGCACAAACATCACAAGACCAATGTCTCTGAATGTTTTGAAATAGTGTTTAAACCTTAGTAAAAAGCTTTAATGTAAGTTTTAGCAACATCCAAGCAATGATTTGGGAGAATAGACTTTTGATCTCATCACAGTTGACTTAGCACAAACACCACAAGACCAATGTCTCTAAATGTTCTGAAATAGTGTTTAAACCTTAGTAGACGGCTTCAATGTAAGTTTTAGCAACATCCAAGCAATGATTTGGGAGAATAGACTTTTGATCTCATCACAGTTGACTTAGCACAAACACCACAAGACCAATGTCTCTGAATGTTCTGAAATAGTGTTTAACCCTATGGCGCGCATGCGGATTTCGCGGAGTGCGAAAGGGACCCTATATTTAACATTACGGCGGCCTATACCTTGACCCCCTGTTCGCAGTCTCGTGGCGGATTCTGCGGATTTCACCTATTCGTACAATCCGCACGATCGCGCGTGTTTTATCATTCTTGGCAAACCGTTTTTTGAAAACGCGTTGTAACGCATCCTCAACTTTACAAATCTCGCTTAGCGCGATCGCGCTATAACGCTTCTTCGTGTCCAACAAAAACAGCCGATTAAAAACGAAACTTCGGGTTTCGCTAAAACGCGATTTTGATATCGGGAAGGGCACGTGACCACGTGGGTAAAAATAGAATCGAGTTTCGTGAAAACCTAATTTGGAGAAACGGCGTGGTGGTTTTGCGAAATATATCACATGTCACGTGATCGGACGTTGGATCTCGTACATAAACGTTCGTGCCTGGTCAAACCAGAGTCTTTAAAAAATATAAATGCATTTCCCGATCATAGGATTAATTTCGCGCCGTGTGCTCCAGTCATTAATTAGGTTATCTTCGTCGCAACTCGTCATAATAAAATTTTTACAGAAAATCAATCGTTTCGTATTTTATTTTCACTTTCCGGGAGTCTCGCGTCGTCGCAGTCGACGCGAGTCTCACCCAACGCGTTCTGCGGGTTCGGCGAGCGTTTTCAGATCGGGGCGGACCGTCTCGTATAGTACCGGGCGCGCCTCCCCAACTGACCGGTCGATGGTTATATAGTTTAAAATTTCCTCGACCGAGTAAACGGTCGATGCTTCAGCGTCCGGTCGATGATGTGGCATTTGTGCGCGTTCATCCCGTGTCTCTCAGACTGGCCTTCGGGCCGGTCAAAATAAATAAATAAATAAATAAATAAATAAATAAATAAATAAATAAATTGGCCGTAAAATTGGGGCAACTGGGGTCGCTGAGCGGCGGCGGTGGCGGCAGCAACGACAGCCCCGACGACTCGCCCCGAAAATAAGTTTCCGCGTCGGCATCCGTTCGTTCGTTCGTTCGTTTAAACGTGCGCGCGGTCGCGTGCATCCTACTCGTGTCTGACGTGGCGATCGGTACGGAGTAAAAAAAAATCACCCGAAAAAGGAAAGACGATTAAAATTTTAATTCTCCGGTCGTGGCACCGACTTTGCGGTCCGTGCTTTAACCGATAATTAGGTTATCTTCGTCGTAATTCGTTGGAATAAAAATTTTATAGAAAATGAGCCGTTTCGTATTTTATTTTCATCTTCCGGGGGTCTCGCGCCGTCGTTGTGGACGGGAGTCTTCCCGAACACGTTCGATGGGTTTTGCCAACACTTTCAGATCGAACTCGGGACTCGGGCCCGCCGCTCGGTCGAGCGGCGCACAGTACCCGCCGAGCGGCGCGGTATCCGATATAAAAGGACCCTTGCTTCGCCACGGTCTCAGACTGGCCTTCGGGCCGGTCAAAATAATAAATAAAAAAATAAATAAATAAGTCCGAAAATGGAACGTATCCGTCCCGACGAATAGATGCGGTTGGGGTCGTTGAGCGACGGCGGCGGCAGCGGCAGCCCCGACGACTCGCCCCGAAAATAAGTTTCCGCGTCGGCATCCGTTCGTTCGTTCGTTCGTTTAAACGTGCGCGCGGTCGCGTGCATCCTACTCGTGTCTGACGTGGCGATCGGTACGGAGTAAAAAAAATCACCCGAAAAAGAAAGACTGTTAAAATTTTAATTCCCCCGTCGTAGAACTGGTTTCGCGGCTCGCCTTCCAACCGTTAATCATTTTATCTTCGTCGCGACAGATTCGAATAAAAGTTTTACAAAACAACCGTCGTTTTACATTTTTAAATCATTTCCCGGGGACCATGTACCGTCGCAGTCGACGCGAGTCCCGGTCATCGCATCCGATAGACTTTGCGGACGTTTTTCAGATCGAGACCGGAGTACCTGTTGAGTACCAATTGGCCGGTCGGTCGTTGGTGTGGTTCCGCCTCCCGAAATGTTCGTCGCCATTTTCTGTTGGTCGACTCGCCTACCATCCAATGGTCGGTCGGCGGGTCTCGGTCTCAGACTGGCCTTCGGGCCGGTCAAAAAAAAAAAAAAAATTAATAAATAAATAAATAAATAAATGACAGTTGGGCTCGTTGAGCGGTGGCGACGGCGGCGGCAACCCCGACGACTCGTCCCAAAAATAAGCTCCCACATCGACACTCATCCGTTAGTCTAAACCTCTTGACGTGCATTCTACTCGCGTCCGACAGATACGGTTCGTTGTGGGCATAGAAAACATCCGCACACCGATACGGCATGTTTCGACGTCGATGCGCGACCGCGAAGCCGAGTCCCCGACGACGTACATACTCGCACAAGCGCGTTCGCGCGCGCGATATTGCGTGTGATGCGATGCCGATGAGCTCGACACGGTCTTTCGACGCGGGCGTCGATAATAATGTCCGGCAACGTGGATAAATGTCCGCAGAGTGCTTTGTGTTTATGGCAACGCACCGGGACGCAATTAACCAACCACTTACGAAAATTCAAAACATAATTGTTTAACAAAAGGAAACTCGTATAATGTTGAAACAATAAAGAAAACGCAAAATTCAGATTCAAATTTAGATTTGAATTAGGTCAGATTAGGCCAGGTTGTAGATCCACAGACTCTCGAGACGACAACAAGAAAATAAAAAGGATGCGTTTATCGTTTGTAGGTAGAATCTCGCGCCGAGTTAAATAAAAGTCTTTAAAAAATAGAAATCGATTTCCCGGTCGTAGAATTAATTTTGTGTCATGTGATCCAGTCATTAATTAGATTTTCGTGGTAGATGTTGCGTGAAACAAGATCGTGAACGTCTCAATTGGTTTACGATTTAAATTTCATCTCGCAATACACGCTGCACCAACGTAGTCGACGCGAGTTTATATCACTGCACTCGATGGGTTTTGTGAGCCTTTTTAGACCAATCGATCGTACAGCTTGTTTGCTAGTTTCCTTTCGAGGTCAGCGGTTAACTCTTTGCACTCTATGATGCTGTTGGATCCAACGGCGATACGCGTCTCCCGCCTGCCTCTCGGTCTCAGACTGGCCTTCGGGCCGGTCAAAAAAAAAAGAAAAAAATTAATAAATAGATAAATAAGTCGGGAACAAAACGCATCCATCCCGACGAATAGTGACAGTTGGGCTCGTTGAGCGGTGGCGAAGGCGGCGGCAACCCCGACGACTCGTCCCAAAAATAAGCTCCCACATCGACACTCATCCGTTAGTCTAGACCTCGTGACGCGCATTCTACTCGCGTCCGACAGATTCGGTTCGTTGTGGGCATAGAAAACGTCCGCACACCGATACGGCATGTTTCGACGTCGATGCGCGACCGCGAAGCGAAGTCCCCGACGGCGTACATACTCGCACGAGCGCGTTCGCGCGCGCGATAATGCGTGTGATGCGATGCTGATGTCCGTCAACGTGGATATATGTCCACAAAGTGTCCGGTGTTTATGGCAACGCACCAGGGCGCAATTAACTACCAACGAGAATTGAAAATGTAATTGTTTAATAAAAAGAAACTCGTATAATATTGAAACGATAATAAAAACGCAAAATTTAGATTCAAATTCAGATTCGAATTGGGTAAGATTAGGTCAGGTTAGACCCACAAACTCTGGGGGAGCGACACGAAAATGAAAAGGGCGCACCTATCGCTTATAGATGTCTGGCGATCGACAATGGGTGGACGATTAAAGTTTAAATTTCGGATCGTGGTATCGGTTTCGCGGTTCGTATTCCAATAGTTAATCACATTATCTTTGTACCAAACGACCGATACAAAAGTTTTGTAAAATATCCGCCGTTTTATATTTTAATTTCACCTTCCGGTTGCCACGCGCTGTCGTAGTTGGTGCGAATCTCCATCAACGCATTCGACGGGCTTCGAGAGTGATTCCAGTAATCCAGACCAATCCTGGCCCTCGCGGAAATCCGGAGGGTTTTGGTTTTCCGCGATTGTTTTACTCACTTCTGTGGTTTTTCTACTGTATGAGTTAATAGATGTTCTTTTGAACGTCTCTCTGTACAGAATACGGGGCAGCTGGCGCCGACAAGCACCGGCAGCCCCAAACAATTTGTTCAAAAATAAGCTTCTGCACGGGATTTCCATTTTTAACATTATGGTGTTTTTTTTTTTTATTGCCACCAAAGCGCGCTACCACCGCAAATTTTCCCGCGTTTGCCATGTACGCGCCGAAAACCACAGGCAATGAACTTTTCCACAAACTGAAAAACAAAATATATGGGTAAGCGCACATGGGCGAATAAAACAAGATTAGCCCAATTTCGGAATTTATTGGGTCGACGTTTTGTATTCACGCGTGACGGGGGCACCACATGTGGAAAACGCGCAAATCACGCGCGAATCACGCGCGTCTACGCACATTGGAAACTTAGTATTAACGTTCGTTTCGAGTTAAATAAAAACGACGACCGTGACGAGGACCACAAAGACGGCGATAGCAGGATTCGTCGGAACAACGAGGATTGCCAACGAGAGAGACCCGTTCATTTGCCGACGCTCCATAGTTCAAACTTAAATCGTTCTCGGACTGCCACCAGATGTCACATCAGCCGCTCACGACATACACACACTTTGGTTCGGCAGCTTATATCAAACGCGCGCGTTTCATCTTCCGTCTGATCCTCACTGCCACCTCGTGTTCGTTGGTAAGTAAGTTTGATGCTTTGTGTGATTTCTCGGTCAATGGACCACGCCCACTCTCTCTCTCTCTCTCTCTCTCTCTCTCTCTCTCTCTCTCTCTCTCTCTCTCTCTCTCTCTCTCTCTCTCTCTCTCTCTCTCTCTCTCTCTCTCTCTCTCTCTCTCTCTCTCTCTCTCTCTCTCTCTCTCTCTCTCTCTCTCTCTCTCTCTCTCTCTCTCTCTCTCTCTCTCTCTCTCTCTCTCTCTCTCTCTCTCTCTCTCTCTCTCTCTCTCTCTCTCTCTCTCTCTCTCTCTCTCTCTCTCTCTCTCTCTCTCTCTCTCTCTCTCTCTCTCTCTCCAATTTATTTTCAGTTGTTTACTCGTCTCACAAACAAAAGGAAAATGGCGGAAGCACCACAAGAGGAGGGTGGCGGCAGGTCATACTCCTGCGCTCTATGCGATGATAAACACCCCGATAGTAAGAAACGTTTATTTATTTACTTATTATTTTATATCTTTTATTCCATATGTTTTATTTATTTTATATACATAAATATTTTTTAATTTTATTTTAATTTTTTTTTTTCTTTTTCTTCCCCCCCCCCCCCCCGCCCCACGTGCCTCAGGACCGGACGGATTCTTCTGCGTCGACGTCTTTCGCCACCAGCGACAGCGACACAACATCCACAAGGACGCGAATGATTTCGTCCGAGGGCTGTTGAAAAAATTCTCGCGCGAGCCCGTCTGTCTGGCATCGGTGAGTGTCCAATTATCCTCTTCACTCACACACTAGTTAACTAATTCGTATTTTTATTTTTTCCCCTTTCTTCTTAGGCGTTGAAACGAGTGCACCGACTCAACGGGCGACGCTGTCCGTTTTGTGCGGAGACGCCCTCTCCCGGGGATCTCGTCACTCATTGGGCGGAGGCACACGATTACCAAGCGCCCGCCGGAAATGATGGAGGTGGCGTCAATGAACATTAGTTTTTATTTAATTTTATTTTTTTCTCATAATTTGCATTGTCCGACTCTTCCCCATTTGCTTTTATTTTTTTTTTACAAAAAAAAAAAAAAAAAAATCCACATTAATCATCTTTATTGTTATCATTATTACAAATACACGATCAATTTTTTCTTATCCCGCGTCTTCTTTGCCAGACTCTCGATTCTTTCTCTGAGCTTCGTCACCGTCTCCTTCGTTTTCTTCTGGTATGACTCTTACCACACCCACACGGACTAACGCGCTCACCACTGAACCCGACAAAAGAACATCTCCATCTGGGAGCGTCTCGATCCACATGGAATCGTCTCTGTTGCGTCCCTTCTTTCGCTCCTCCTCCTCTCGTTCCTCCTCCTTCGTCACTCTTCGAAGTATAAGATCCACCGTCTTCAACCTACCCGTCGGCGCACGCGGAGTGGAAGCGGTGGACGACTGGAAAAGGAAAGGGGGAAAAAAAATAAACGAAAAAAAGAATAAATAATAGGAATCTCAACGGGATACCCCTTTAACTGGCGTCGTATTCCCCGTCTCAAAAGGGCGCTTCGGCGTCTGCGGCGTTCTTGGTGACGATGGTTGCGATTGCGGCGACTGTGGTCGGGTCGGTGCCTCATTCCCGGCGATGATTGACATCTGTAAAGAGAGAAATAAATAAATAAATAAATTAAATTAAATTAAATTAAAATAAATTAAATTGAGATACGAACGCGAAGAGAGGAGGAGAGAAAGGAGACCGAAACACGAACGAGAGAGGAGCGTTACAGTTTCACCGTATAGCGGGTAATTGATTGATTGATAGCGCGTTGTACGAAATGAATTATCTCCAAACAAACACCCATTTGTTTATTTATTTGTTAATCTCGCTCGTTCGCTTAATTTTATAAAATTCATTAAACTCATTTGTACATTCATCAAATTGATCGTTTCGTTTAGCGATGAAAACAACGACAATTCAGATGTTCACGCGGGCAACATGGCGTATACGTGCGTTTTGTGCACGCAAAATGTGAATACGGCCAATTGACAAAATAACAATTCATAGACAGAGATTTAACAACTCACCTCTGTGGACGAAGCGCATGGTGCGTCCATTTTGACGAATGAACCGACACGACACCCGGTGATAACAATGGCGGTGGTAACACGTGACGGGTCACACTTCTAATTAAATAATAATAATAATAATAATAACAATAATAATAATAATAATAATAATAATAATAATTTATAAAAATGACAAGTCGAAAACAAGCTATTCACGGGGTTTCGCGGATTGTCGCCAGAATGCGCCACCGCCGCGGATTTTCCAAGTTTGACATGTAGGTGTCGAATATTATGATTAACGAACTTTTCCACGTTAAAATTAAAAAAAACAAAATATACGGTTAGACGCATATAGATAGATAAAACATGATTAATCTGGTTCCGGAATTTATTGGGTCACTTTTTAACGCGGGAAACGTCAAGTGATCGCATCGGACGAACATTTTGGTATCCATTAAAGGACACGAGTTCCACCGGGCTGCGCAGTGGTTCCGAGTAATTACATCACAGGTCGCGTGACCGGACGTTTGATCCAACACGCTAAACGTTCGTGTCTAGTTGAATAAAAGCCTTTACGATGGCGCGCCGTGCATCGCGGAATGGAATTTAAACCATAGACCAGTTTAAGCGTTCACAATCTCATTTCACGCGACATCTATCGTGATAATCTGATTAATGGTTGGGGTACACGGTGTGACGTAATTACTCAGAATCGTCACGTTAAAAAACAAAACGAAATGGGTGGATGGATGGGAATTTTTATTTCAGTCAGTTTTATTTACTCGCCTAAAAAAGAAAAAAAGAAAAAAAAAGAAAGAAAAAAAAAGAAAAAAAAAAAGGAAAAAGGATAACAACGAATACGACGATTGGTCGAGTGGACGGAGATACCCGCCGCGTGGAACCGTGTGCCGAGAGGATGGAGACAGACAGCCGCCATGTTTCCGGATTATGTCACTTGGTGTCGCTCTATGCATCGATAGTGATCACGCGCGGGACAGACAACGTCGTGTTTCCATCTTCCAAAAAGTGAGTAGTTGACCGTTCTACCGTCACATTTATCAGTCAATCGATCGACAAATTGAAAAAAAAAACAACCCTCGATTACCTCTACGCCTCTCTCGACAACGTATCAATTAACACGCGCGTGCAAACACGAACGCCTGCATTGGTTCGGTCGGGCACCGCTCGCTCGCTCATTTGACAGACTCGTGACTTGAAATTTTTTATTTTTTCTTAGCCGTTATTTTATTTTCCTTTGCATTCGACTTTAATTTAATTTCTATGTTCCAGACGATGAACAAAAACGAGAAAAACGACCACAACAACGACGGCGATGATGCAAGGTGAGAGATTCGACCGACCGGTTTCGATCGATCGTTCGTTTATCCGTTTCTTCATTTCTTTATTTCTTTGTTTATTCAGTTGTCAGCCAATTGATCCGCCCCAGTCGTCATCGTGGCAGTGGACCGAACCCGGTCACATTCGACCCATCATGCGGGTTGCGCCATTCCAGCGCGCGACTCCGGAACCGATGTAATTCGGTCAAACGTCTCGTTTGATTTATTTATTCATTTATTTATTTATTTATTTATTTATTTATTTTTTAAGCCATCCTCGCGGACGTTCCGTACTGTTTGTTCGCTTCGCGGGCGCCCAGTTGATGGGACCGGGACGTCCGATGCCGATGTGAGTTAATTCGATTCAACGTTTTGTTTTTGTTTTTGTTTCGTTTTGTTTCACCGATTGGTTGGTTTGATTCGAATTGATTTATTTATTTATATTTATTTTATTTTATTTTCTATTTTTCAAGTCAATCCCGCGGGCGCGCCAGGATGCTAGCGCGTTTCGCGGCCACCGAACCGATGTTGCCAGGGCGTCCGGCGTCGAGGTAATTAATTCGGTTCAACGTTTCAATTTGTCCGCCCGTCCATCAGTTTGTTCACTTAGTTTATTCAATTTGATCTCTTCCTCAGTGACCCACAACCAGGCGCGTAATCGGCGATGTGACGAGTCGATTGTGAATCTTTTTTTATTTTATTTTTCTATTTTTCGTTTTTATTTTGTAAACAATAAAAACACTCAACTTTTATCATAGAATTTGAAAAGTTTGACAATTTCTTATTAAATTTTGAATTGGAGTGTGGGGGGAGCAATGGTCGAAACGTCGTTACGGGGAACCAGATGGAAATGTTAGCGATAAAGTCGTTCAAAGTCATAAAATCGGTGTCGATTTTTACGAGGCGTTGGGGACGGTTGGAACTCGAGTCAACCAATGGACACGTCGATGCCACTCCGTTGTAAAATGCCACACACAGACACACACGTGCACGCGCGAAACATCAACAATAAAGCTCGTAAAACGACACAAATTGTCGAGTGAATAAGCGAATTGGGTTCTCCATTTCGACGATGATTGCCGGGGAGTAATTCGATCCTCCCCCTCTATCGTCGTTCGTCACCCATTGAATTTCGGTCACTGCATCCGATGGATCTACTAACACCTTCAGACCAACCGGGACTGATTCGAGCCCTCGCGGAAATCCGGGGGGTTTCGGTCACAAAAGTCTGCATTCGGGTTGCGCAACCACTCTATTGTTCAGTCGTTGGTCAGCCGGGGCAGTTGGCACCGACGAGCGTCGACAGTCCCAACAAATTCTTCCAAAATAAACTCTCACATCGACATCACAACGTTCCGCCGGTACAAACAAACAAACAGTTATGAAAAACACTTGGTTTATCTATTTATTTATTTATTTATTTGTCCGTTCGTTTACACACACTCTCTTTGCACATGACAGATTCGGCATCTGGTCGTAGAAAATTTCAATATTTTGATGCAACACGTTCTGGTGTCAGTGCGCGATCGTGAGCGAAGTCCTCGACAATGTGCTCGCATGAGCGTGTCTTTGTTTGCCATGCACACGCGTGAACGCATTCCCACGCGCGATAATATGCGAGGTGCGATGTATGTAAGCGCGACATGGATTTTTGACACCGGCATCGATAATAATGTTCACCAACGTGGATAAATGTCCGAAGGTGTCCGGTGCTTATGGCAACGCACCGGGACGCAGTTAAATAGCAAGTAGAATTAAAAATATAATTGTTTAATAAAAGGAAACTCTCATAATGTTGAAACGATAAAGCAAACGCAGAATTCAGATCCAAACTCAGATTCGAATTAGGTCAGATTAGGCCAGGTTATAGATCCACAAACTCCCGAGACGCGACAAGAAAATGAAAAGGACGCGTTTATCACTTATAGGTGCCTGGCGATCGACAACGAGCGGACGATTAAAGTTTAAATTTCGGATCTTGGAACCGGTTCCGCGGTTCGTATTCCAATGATTAACGAGATTATCTTCGTAGCAACCGACTGGAACAAAAGTTTCGTAAAATATCCGCCGTTTCATATTTTAATTTTATCTTCCAGAGTTGACGTCCCGTCGGAGTCGACGCGAGTTCTAATCACCGCGTCCGCTGCATTTTGCGAAAGCCTTCATATCGAGAGCAGAGCGAGGGGCCGTCGTCGCTCGGTCGAGCGGCACAGTACCCACCGAGTGGCGCGGTACCCGAGTTCTTCTGGCGCCAGTGCCTATATGTGTCACATTTGCACGCCCCTCTCGGTCTCAGACTGGCCTTCGGGTCGGTCAAAATAATAAATAAATGAATCGGAAATAGAACGCACCCGTTCTCGCTCGGTCTACCGGCGAATGGGAGCAGTTGGGGCCGTTGAGCGGCGACGACAGCAGCCCTAACGACTCGTCCCGAAAATAAGTTTCCGCACCGACATCCGTTCGCTTATTTAAACCCCATGACGCGCGCGTGGTTGCCTGCATTTTTCGGCTTGTTTCGACACGTTTCGACGTCGACGCGCGACCGTGAGCAAAGTTCTCAGCAACATATGGACATGAGTGTGTCTTTGCTCGCGATCTACGACGCGCGATAATGCACGTGATGCGATGGGGGTGAGCGCGACACGGGTTTTTGGCGCGGGCGTCGGTAATGATGTCCGTCAACGTGGATATATGTCCACAAAGTGTCCGGTGTTTATGGCAACGCACCAGGGCGCAATTAACTACCAACGAGAATTGAAAATGTAATTGTTTAATAAAAGGAAACTCTCATAATGTTGAAACGATAAAGCAAACGCAGAATTCAGATCCAAACTCAGATTCGAATTAGGTCAGATTAGGCCAGGTTATAGATCCACAAACTCCCGAGACGCGACAAGAAAATGAAAAGGACGCGTTTATCACTTACAGGTGCCTGGCGATCGACAACGAGCGGACGATTAAAGTTTAAATTTCGGATCTTGGAACCGGTTCCGCGGTTCGTATTCCAATGATTAACGAGATTATCTTCGTAGCAACCGACTGGAACAAAAGTTTCGTAAAATATCCGCCGTTTCATATTTTAATTTTACCTTCCAGAGTTGACGTCCCGTCGGAGTCGACGCGAGTTCTAATCACCGCGTCCGCTGCATTTTGCGAAAGCCTTCAGACCGAGAGCAGAGCGAGGGGCCGTCGTCGCTCGGTCGAGCGGCACAGTACCCACCGAGTGGCGCGGTACCCGAGTTCTTCTGACGCCAGTGCCGATAGGTGTCCCTTTTGCACGCCCCTCTCGGTCTCAGACTGGCCTTCTGGTCAGTCACAATAACAAATCAAAAATAAGCTACACAACTGACAAAAGTTATGATTAAAATGCTGATTAAAAATGTAATAATATTGTTGCCAAATAACTGACGACTATAAATAAATTTTCCACATTGAAATTGTCCGTAAAATCCGAAGTAAAATTCATCGGAGGAAATTATACCTGTGCACCTCGCTGCGCGGTATCTGCGCATGCGCATTTACGATTTAACGCAAACTTTAAATTAATCCCAGAATCCATCATTGTTCGCAATTGTGATTGCGTCTGGAATTGTGTGCTATTTTAATTGTAAATTTTAATATTTCAATAATCTCAAATCAAACTGAAAAAAAAAAAAAAAAAAAAATATTCATTTCATTAAATTCTGATTGTCGCCCCTCTCGACCACGTTGCGTTCATTATCACGCATTAGGGCGCGCTCAAACGCGCGTACCATTAGAGGCGACGCGTTTGCGTTGGTGCACTGATGTGCGCTTCTCTCGCGGGTGGGCGCAAAGAAATGGAGAGGAAAAGAGAAAACGTAAAGAAGAGAATGGAAAGAATCCTCTCTTTATTTTTTTTTATTTCTTTATTTATTTATTTATTTTTTTTCTTAATTTCTAATTTGTGTCACCGAGTGTCGCGTCGTATTCTCGCGTCTTTGCAGCGAGCGACGGGCTAAAGCTTTCCTACCATACCGCGCTTTGCTTCGCGCACTTGTACGCATTGGTTCATTCGCTATATCGAGTTTCGTTTGCACGGTAAGCAAACCTAGTCAATTTTCAAAATAGAAAAAGGGGAAGAATCTCCAACAATTTGACCGACTCGTCAATTAAACCGACCGACCAACTAACTAAATGAACCAGAACGGGTCGATGCGCGAGCACGGGCGGGAATCCCCGTGGTTACACCACTATCACCGCCATTTTGTTCTCGATCTCTATCCAATTTTAGTTTTGCAGTCGGACTCACGATTTTGTCAGTTTTTCGTTTTTCATTTATTCGTTTAAATTCTTTCTCTTTTTCCTCGATGGTAGACGCAACAAGACGAGATGTCGACGTCGGCCATCGAGGATCGACCACGAGGCAATATCCAGTTAATAGTGGGCCCGATGTTTGCAGGGAAAACAACTGAACTCTTGAGGCGCCTAGAAGGAGAAGAAGCGTTGTTATTGAAGCCCAAAATCGACAACCGCCACATTCCCGGAGAAATCGTCGCTCGTGACGGAAAATCGAGAGCGGCGCGCGCCGTCGAAAACCTCGCGGAAGCCCGAAGACAATCCGAAAATTTCGGGATTATCGGGATTGACGAGGGCCAGTTTTTCGAGGACTTGGTACAATTCTGTCAAGAAATGGCAGAGAAAGGAAAGACTGTGGTAATCGCGGCCCTCGATGGGGATTTCAAGTTGAACCCGTTCGGTCAAGTCTGCGATTTGCTCCCGAAATCAGAGCACATCGTGAAGCTGAAGGCAACGTGCTACCGGTGTCGAGGGGAAGCCGCGTTCACGAAGCGGACGTCGGGCGAAGAAGACGTCGTGGTGATAGGGGGTGCCGAGAAATACGCCCCCACGTGTCGCGCGTGTTTCGCAAATTGTTCACCAATCGGCTAACTAACAAACCGGTCGTGTCGTTTTTAACACCGATAGATTCATTCGAATTAAATTTTTTTTTTTTTTGCGATCAAATAAACCCAATCAATCGTGGCCACTTATCTCAAATTCAATTTTTATTTAAATTATAAACCACAAACGAACAAAATACAATAAAAAATGAAAAATTACGCCGATGGCGCTACGTTTGATAACGATGTCCCACTAAGAGGAAGAAAAAAAAATATATGTATATATATATATATCAAACAAACAAACAAACAAACAAACAAACAAACAAACAAACAAACAAAAAAAAAAAAAAAGAATGATAAAAAGAATAATTAATTAACTAACTGGACAGGTAGATATAGCGCGACGAACTGGTGGCGGTCGCGGGTGACTGGTGACTGGTAACTGGTGACGAACGGGTTGCAACCACCAAACTGGTAGCAAGTTGTGCAGAATTGAAACACATAGTTTCGGGTGGATCTTGGGATATCCGACCACCCATGCGTCGGTGGTGTTGGGCGATCCCGCGCGTGGCGCCTGTTGCATTGGAAATTATTGGCACGCATAGGTGGCAACCATGGTAAGTTACTATGGAAAAAAAAAAAAATGATTAATCAAATCGCGACCGACGAATCGACCATAAATTGCTTTACTCACTCTGGCACATAGCGCCTCGGCCCGAAGAATATGTTATTACCAAATTCCCCGGGCCGCACATAGATGGTCTGCGGCGACCTCGTCGAAGGTGGCGATCGCGACGAACCCCTTAAAAATAAAATAAAAATAAAATAGAATGAAATAAAAAGTGTCAAATAAATAAAACCAATCGATCGACCAATCACTCTCACCTTGTGCCCGGGCGCATTTCACCCCAAATGATGGGGTTATTCACGTTCTTTTTCCCAAACGACAATCGCGATGGGCCCCTTAAAAATAAAATAAAAATAAAATGAAATAAAATAAAATGTGTCGAATAAATAAAACCAATCGATCGACCAACCACTCTCACCTCGTGCCCGGGCGCATTTCACCCCAAATGATGGGGTTATTCACGTTCTTTTTCCCAAACGACAATCGCGATGGGCCCCTTAAAAATAAAATAAAAATAAAATGAAATAAAATAAAATGTGTCGAATAAATAAAACCAATCGATCGACCAACCACTCTCACCTCGTGCCCGGGCGCACTTCACCCCAGATGACGTTCTTTCCGTTCTCCATCTGAAATGTAAAAATTAGATTACCGTAAATTAAATACAAACGAGAATTGAACAGCAAAACACAATCAATGAAAAGGAAAGGAAGGTGAATAAAACCACAGATCAATCAAACAATGATAAACCGAATTATTCTCTTTTCATTTCTGGCAAGCGAGAATATGGCGACGAATTCCGCGCCTCTCCACGCTTCCACTCGTTTAGACACAAGCGGACGAATGGTCGGATTGTTGAAACAATTGTTGTCGTTGTCAATTGGTTGATTGGTAGATAGATAGATAGATAGATAGATAGATAGATTGATAAATAGATAAACGGCATAAATACTTTCAACTTGCTCAGCAGCGAAGCACGTGGCGGCGCGGAATCAGCGGTCAGGTATGGCGGATTTCGATAACGACGCTGCTTGGTGAGCGGAGTTACAAAAAAATAAAAATTTGAAAGCATCGTGAAACAAATAGATGAATAAACAAATAAACATAAATATATAAATAAACAAATAAATAAATAAAATAGACAAAAATAAACAAACAACGTCGCATCACGCGCGGGATTCCATGGTTGTCGCCAGATGCCGCGTCGAATCACTCGCGCGCTCGCCATCAGTAGTGTGGACCCCGTGTCGTGAACAAGTGAACAAGTGGAACGATTAGAGGTAAATTAACCATTTTCCCGGTAAACACTCGTCAGTTGGCGTTTTTACACGCGGTTCGCGGCCCTGGACTGCATTGCTTTTTGCGGCAGGTGAGCGTCGGGACCGCGGTGCCGTTTTAAAACCGAGACGGTATCGTGTACCAGGGCCACGGTACTTTGAAAAACTCGTGTAACGCGAACCGACTTTGTCGTACAACGAGAAAATACAAGATTCTCACTTTTTCTCGGTTTTGCTTTCATTTGATTAATTCTTATGTTACGTTTCAATGCAATTTATCTCATTTCAGAAAACTACAAGACACGAATAAAAAGAAGATTTTTTCGTCTGTTTCTTATTGCATGGTGGGTTAAGCCTATATATAAGATTTTTCTCATTTAATTAGAAATAAACAAAAAAAAAAAAAAAAAAAAAAAAAAAATCTTCTTTTTATATGTGTCTCGCAGACTTCTGAAATAAGATAAATTGTATTGAAACCAAAGGTAAGAATTAACCAAATGGAAGTAAAACCGAGAAAATACGAGAACTTCGTATTTTCTCGTGTTTTCTCGCATTGTTCCGCGGTAGGCATCAAATGTACCACGTCCAACACGTACATGTACGCGCGTAGACTTGCGCGAACAATATGTGCGCGGATGTTTTATTCGACGTCCCACGTTTTGGTTCTTTTTGTTGCGATTTTAATTTTTATCTTTTTTTTCACATCGAAGAAAATATGGAAAAAGGAAAGAGAGGAGAAAAGCCGTCCACAAAGTCGCACCTGTCACCCGTCGTCCTTTTGGAACGCATCGACTTCATGGAGGCGTGGAGCCACACGCCAAACTTGAGCGCCGCCAGTAGTTCCGTGCATGATGCACGCGAGCGAAAAACTAATGATCCCACGAAGATCAAGGGGGTATGTGTCCCATTCCGATATTTACTCTTTTGTCTTTTTTATTTGACCTTTTTTTTTTTTTTATTTTTTTTTTTATTTTTATTCGTTCTTTTCTCTCTTTCTCCAGTCGCTCGGTCGAAGACAGACGAAGGTCCAGGAGACGACAATGGCGGCGACGGAGGAAAGGGTCGAAAAAATGATGGAGGGACTAGAGGAGAGAATTGAGGAGTTGATAGACAGGACGGAACAAAGACTCAAGAAAATGGTGAAGGCGACGATGGAGGAATTTGAGAAAACATTTGAAGAAGCAGAGGAAAAATGGTGGAAGGCGATGGAGGGAACGATGGGTTGGATAGAGGATGTCGTTGACGACGATGATGACGAAGGCGCTGAAGAGGCAATTGGTGGTTCCGATCTTTCGATGGAATTATAAGAGGAGACGGTTTATTCCCACTCTCGTTTGTTTGTTTGTTTGATTGATTTAGTTTTTGTTTTTGTTTTTAATTTTATTTATTCATTTATTTTTTTTTTTTTTTCAATTGTCAAAGATGTGACACAACTCTTATGGGATAAAAACAACAATCCCCCATCTCATTGTCTCGTATTGTTTGTTTATATTGCGTATATTTTGTTTCTCATTGTAAAAAAAACATCTCATCGGGTGATTAAATATACGTCTTTATTTTATTTATTTTATTTATTTATCTGTTTCTCTTCTTTTCTATATTTTAGCACAATTTATAATCGACCCAGAGTGGTCGAGTGGGCAGGACTACCTGCCGCATGGAGCCGTGGACTCTGGGTTCGAGTCTCGCTTCCGCGATCTTACGTTTGCTTTGTGCAGAAAAAAGGAAAGAAAGAGACTGACTGACTGCTGGGCGACAATGATGATGGTCCGAGAAATTCAACCCTTCTTTATTTTGTTTTAATTTTTATCCTATCTATCTATCTATCTATCTATCTAATTTTTTTTTTTTTTAATTTAAAACAATTACCGTCAGAGTGCGTTACCGTCGGAGATTTTTTCGTGATTGCCGTGCGCGCGAGAAAAATTGCAACCGACAAACTTTCCCACATTGAAATTGGAAAACAAAATATATGGGGAGATCCACGTAGACAAGTAAATCAAGATTAACTTGGTTTCGGAATTTATAGGACACCTTTTAACGCGGGAAACGCAAAAATCCGCATCGAATGGACACTTTGGCGTCCATCGAAGGGCACGGCTTACGTCGGGTGGCGTGGCGGTTCTGGGAAATTACATTACAGGCCACGTGACCAGGTACAAAGTCCTGCGCACAAACGCTCGAGCGGAGTTGAATAAAAGTCCTTGAAATATATAAATCGATTTATCGACAGTGGAACTAATTCCACGACGAGTGCCCCAACGATTAATTAGATTATCGAATTGGGTGCCGTCTGAGTCGAAGATCGCGAACGCCCCGATCGGTTTACCATTTTAATTTCAACTCGCAGTACACGTTGCACCATCGTAGACGATGCGAGTTTGTATAATCGCGTTCGACGAGTTTGCATACACTTTGAATTCGTTCGCTTCGAGCCATCATGGAGATCCGAGGGTTTCGGTCGAAATTTCCTGAATCGATTTGAAACGGTATTTCCCACCCACGGGTGTTCTGCTCCACCACGAACATTCCGGCGACCATTGCGGCGACCATTGCGGCAACGAGCGCCTCACCTACGGTGAATGCGGGGCAGCTGGCACCGACGAGTGTCGGCAGCCCCAACAACTTGTTCCAAAATAAGCCCACAGACAGACACACCTATAAAGCGTGTTTATTTCAAATAATTGTGCAAAAACACCCATTTAATTGTTTATTTATTTGTTCCTCGTGATACGCGCGTGGCCTGTGCGTTGACGACGTGTTCGCGATTTCACGACGGAATTCGTGGATCCGTTCGTCGGGATTGGACTTTTGGGTGTCGGGTGAAAACGACCGACCGGGGACGAAATTCGAGGCGGAGAAGGGAGAAGGGAGCAAACAAGCGCGCGCGCAAGACGCCAAACGGAGTAAAAAAAATATCCAAAGAAGATGACTAAACTTTACTTTACTTTACTTAATTTTCGAATACTATGAGCACCCGGGATTCCATACTAAGGTCGAAATGACTAAAGTCGAAATCCCGTTTCGACCTAATTCGTTTCGACCCAGGTATCCCATCTAGTCTAAAATAAAAACAAACTCGCTGTTCACTGAAATATCTATATTTAAAGTTTTTACAGTTTTTACAGTTTGCAGAATGTTATAAAAAAAAAAAAAAAATAAAATAAAATAAATAAATAAATAAAAATAAAAATAAAAACAAATAAACAAATAAAACGGAATAAAACGAAACGATGAAACAACGATACATTGAAGCGACGATTATATGGTGGAATAACGCCGAAAAAGTTACGCGAAAACGACAGTTATTTATTTGTATAACATTTTTTTCCCACATTTTTTACCCCATTCACACATAGGATTGCCATTTATTGACACTTGTACATTTTATCTGGATATTCGACAAAGTACAAATTTGTCCATGGAACAAATCCATACTCGAATGGGATGGTGACGCCAAGTTTACGGTCTTTGAAGAATCGATCAAACCGCGCGCAAGACATATTCGAGTCCCAAAGGAAACGCATCCCCAAGACGAGAGTTCTTTCTTTCGTCACGACGATGAAGTTGGTTTCGGTGCCTCGATTCACCCACTCGACGTTCATCTTGATCTGTCCAATTATTTGGAAATGGTCACCAACGATGTTTTTTAGGTACCGGTGTCTATCGTCGTCGTCGTCGTCTAGTTCGCGGATACTGTCCCGAGGGTAGCCCGTTTCTTCGAATAAACGTTCGTCGATGGCGCAGAAGCGCGACCACTCGATTACCAGGGCATTACGCGCGAGATTCCCTATCTTCACCTTGAGCAAGGGATGTTCGTTCGTGGGTTCAAGCGGTTTCGGCTGAATAAGAGAAGTTTTAGATTAAAAATTATACGAAACAATTCGTATCTGTTTCTGGAATTACCTGGAACATGGTTCAATGTTGCGAGGAACGCCAACGAGACGCGGAAAACAGTCTTGTATCGTGTCTGAACTTGATTTGGATGCAAATGAGACACGGGTTACGTCAGATGGCGTGGCGGTTGTGAGAAATTACATCACACAGGCGCTCGCGCGGAGTTAAATAAAAATCCTTGAAATATATAAATCGATTTATCGACAGTGGAACTAATTCCACGACGAGTGCCCCAACGATTAATTAGATTATCGAATTGGGTGCCGTCTGAGTCGAAGATCGCGAACGCCCCGATCGGTTTACCATTTTAATTTCAACTCGCAGTACACGTTGCACCATCGTAGACGATGTGAGTTTGTATAATCGCGTTCGACGAGTTTGCAGACACTTTGAATTCGTTCGCTTCGAGCCATCATGGAGATCCGAGGGTTTCGGTCACAATTTCCTGAATCGATTTGATACGGTTGTTCTGCTCCGCCACGAACACTCCCTGGTTCGTCAAAAAACACTCCAAAGTGGGTTCGTCGGAGAACACGGGGCAGTTGGCGACCGATGCGCGCCGACAGCCCCGACAAATTGTTCCAAAATAAATCCAAGCTCCCACAACGTTGTTTTCGATACGCGCGTTCCTACACGCGATGACGCGCGTGATGCGATGCGGGTGAGTGTGACACGGGTTTTCGAATTGGGCGTCGACGATGATGTTTGTCAACGTGGATAAACGTCCGCAAAGTGCCCGGAACGCAGTTAATTACCGACGAGAATTGAAAATGTAATTGTTTTTGATAAAAAGAAACCCTCGTAACGTTGAAACGATAAAGAGAACGCAAAATTCGGATTCGAATTCAGGTTCGATCCGCGAACTGTCGAGGCGCGACATGCCAAGCGTGGAGGGGAGCGTTTATCGCTCATAGGTGCCCGATGATCGGAGATGGGTGGGTGATGGGTGGGTGATCGGTACCAGACAGACACAAAACAGAATAAAATCTACCCCCGTACTTCGGTCGTCACTAAGATTACCTTCGCAGTGACCGACTAGAATAAGAGTTTTGCAAAATATCCGTCGTTTCATATTTTAATTTTGTCTTTCCGGCGTCTCGCGCCATCGCTTTCGACGTGAGTTTGTGTCATTGCGTTCGGTGGATTTGCAAGCGCCTCTAGGTCGATCGAGACCAGACACGCTTACTTCAGAGTAGGGACCACTCCACCACAAACATTCCGAGGGTATTGGCGCGCAAAAAGGACGGGGTCCTATCTTCTCGCCACGCAGAATACGGGCAGCCAGCATTGGCAGCCCCCAATAACTTGTTCCAAAATAAGATCGAGTTGATTAGATTCCTTCACTCATCCCGTAAATACCGTAAATTTCGTAAATGTCACAATACGTGGTGAAAATGATGCGTCACGTGTCTTATCGCGCATTGGGTCACATTTAAACGCACGTATCGTTAAGGGTGTCGCGTTCATGGTGGTACATTGGTGCCGGGATGTTCAGATACGCGCTCCCGTACGCTTCCACAGCGTTGGTATTGTTTGGTTATAGCGATTGTTTGTTCCAAATAATTGTGCAAAAACACTAGTTTAATTGTTTATATATTTAATCCTCGGGAGATGCTGTGCGACCTATACGCCGACCCCAAGCTCGTGATTTTGCTGCGGATTTCGTGGATCTGTCCGGGCTTTTGGGCGCCGGACAAAAAAAAAGTTCGATTGGAAATGGGTCCCCGGACGAAGAAAAGAGAAAGGAGTAGACACGCGCGCGTGGGACACCCTGTGGAATAAAAAATACCCATGGAAGACAATGAAAGTTTAATCCCACAATCGTCGAATCGGTTTCGTGGTTTGCGCTCCAACTGTTAATTAGATTATCGTCGTTGGGACCGATTGAAACAAATTGTTTTGTGAAAAATTTGCAGTTTCAGATTTTAACTTTATCTATCTCCCAGACTTCTTGCCCCATCGCTGTCTACGCTGTCTACGCGAGCCAGGCGACAATATGAGTCCTGAGGTCCGAGAGCGAGTCTGCATGTCCCAGGGGACGGCATGCGAGTAGCCACTCGTGCGCCCCTTGCCATCGCCAGACATGCTTTCGCCAAAGTATGAACCGTGACAACTATATTAAAACAATGTTTATTCGATCGAAGGAATCTATACAACAATTATGAGTACACTTGTCAATTTATTTATCTATTTATTTGATAGAATCTTGGTTGTGGTCACTGTCGGTCACATCGTAACCATCGTCTTCAAGGCCCATCACCCCTTCTCCCTACCACTCCTTTTCATCGCCGTTATCATCGAGTCCTTCGTAACCACAGCCATCTTCCTCCTCCATCATGTCCACCATGTCCATCTCCATTTCCTTCACCTCCGCCTGCACCGCCTCTAGCTTCTTCCCCACCGACTTCAACACGCACAACGTCTTCGTCTTCTTTTCCCGCCATCTCGCCGCTTTCTCCATTCGCTCCGCAACCACTTTGTCCAGTTGCTCCGCCAACACCTTCTCCATTCGCTTCGCCATAACCTTCTCCACCACATTCTCCGCCACATTCTCCGCCACATTCTTCACCACATTCTTCACCACATTCTCCATTTTTTCTGTTATCACCGCCTCGACCCTTGTTGCCAATCTCTCTTCCCGCAGCACCGAAGGTGAAGACGGCGGCGGCAATGATGTCTCTCTTCGCGACTGGAAAGGGAAAGGGAGAAAAAAAAAAAAGAGAATAAGCAAATAAATAAAACCCAAGACGTGGCGCGTACCCTCTTGATCAGCGTCAGTTTACTCCTTTTCTGCCTGCCTGGACGCTTGGACAAAGCGGGATCGAGCGGTACCGACGCGATAGCGGCAGTCGACGACGGCGATGTGGTTCTAGTCCGCGTCGCACGGAGAACGGGCGCCGAGATGGACGATGTCTCCCCTTCCCCTTTCACCTTCCATGTTCCTGTCATCATGGTCTCTGAAAAAGAAAAAAACGCGATAGATAAAATCAAAAGAAAAAGAAAAAAAAAAAAACAAAAAAAAAAAAAACAAATGGGTTATTAAATTGAGCTTCATTTTCTGTTAGCAACAATAACCAAACAAACAAATTTTTTCTGCGCGCGCGCTTACGGATACAATACGTGCATAATTGGGCGGGAATAATTGACAAATGATACCACAAAACACTTGGCTCATTCGCTCGTTCACTCGCTCGCTCACTCACGTTTAACGAAACGAAACTAAACACGCAACTGCAAACGCAAACTGTCTTTGCCCGGCTCTAGCCCGATTTAAAAATGGCGACAATTGAAACGAAGCTTCGTGCTTCACTGCAACGTGGTGTCGACGAGAGCGAGGGCGAGAGCGAGAGTGAGAGCGAGAGAAAGCGAGTGAGTGGGTGAGTAAGTAAGTAATCAAGTGGAGCATGCGTGGACTGGCGACGATATTTCCGCAGTCGTTCAATTTGGCGTGGGTTTACAACTCCGCTTATTTGGTCGCTGATCGAGTCGGCACGCACTTTAAACATGTCGACGGCAAACAATACACGCGGGAAAAAAAATAACGCTAAGTTGTACGTAAGAAGAGTCTTCATTATGAATAAATGCAAAGGACCGAACCCCGAATATCCGAGTGTCCACACAACCTATCGTCCACCGGGTCTCGGTGTCCGGGTAGAAAGAGGGAGGGGACGTACGCGCGCGTACCGGACATTGCCACTCGGAACAAAAAATGTGCATAATAGGGAAAACGATCAAAGTTTAATTTCCTGATCTTGGAGTCGGTTCCGCGATTTGTGTTCCGACCAATAATTAGATTATCCTCGCAGCGACCTACTGGAACAAAGATTTTGTGGAAAATCCGCCGTTTTATATATTTTTTTTTCTTTTCCGGTTGTCTCGCACCATGTAATCGACGCGAGTTTTTGAGATTGCGCTCGACCGGACTTTGCGAACATTCTCAGAGCGAGCGTTCCGGGCCCTCGCGGATATCCGGAGGGTTCCGGTGTGCGGCATCGGTTTGATTGCGCTCGTTTTATTCTGCGTCGTCACTGGCCAGACGCGAATGGTCGGAGGGTCGCGTTCGCGACAAATAGGGGCAGTTGGCGCCGACGAGCGCCGGCAGCCCCGACACATTGTTTCAAATAAAGCTCCTGTCGAGTTGATTCGATTCGATTCGTATCGTGTTAATTTATCTCTGCGATCTACGCGGTGGAAACAATGCCCCGCTCTTCTACCCCGTATTGCGCGCCTCATCGCGCATTAGATCGCATTTAAACGCGCGTACAATTAAGGGTGACGCGATCACGCCGCTAAATCGACGCACACTTTACTCACGGATGCGCACCGGCACTGAAACGTCCAGAAACAAGCTTCTACACGTTTCTACGGCGTCGGCATTGTTTATTTATTTGTTTATTCGTTTACTTATTTATTAATTCATCTATTCAGACCTCGTGGTGTGCAAATTGCGGAAAGGTCCACTCATTTTTAGCGTTACGGCGGCCTGTGTATTGGTCCCGTGTTCGCAATTCTGACTTGAACGCAGCCAGTCGACCGAGACCCGACGTCAAATTCGATAGCAACGCGTCGGAATGCAAATAACTATCGACGAAAATTAAAAGTATAATTGTTTAATAAAAGGAAACTGACGTAATGTTGAAACGCTAAAAAATACGTAAAATTAAGATTCAAATTCGGGTTCGATCCAGGTCAGATTAAGTCAGATCAGATCAGATCCACGAACTCTCGAGGCGCGACATGTTTATCGCTTAAAGATACCTGGCGATCGACGATGGGCGGACGACTGGAGTTCGATTTCCCGACCATGGGATCAGTTTCGCGGTTCGTGCTCCATTGTTTAATGAGATTATCTTCGTTGGGGTCGATCCCAACAAAAAAATTGAAAATAAATTACATTTTACATTTTAGAACTGGCTTCCGGACGCCTCGCACCATCCCCGGCGACGCAGTTGTTGTCGTTGGATTCGACCGACTCTGCGGACATTTTCAAACCCAGACCAGACACACTTGTTTCGAACAAGGAGCCATCAAGCGCTGAGCGCTTAAACGGACCTGTTTCGTCCTTTTTGTGTCTCAATACCCTCGGGGTGTTCGTGGTGGAGTAGATGTCATTTATGCGTTGTAAAAAGTGTTTTCTCTATTGCATCGGCATACGGGCATACGGGGCAGCTGGTGACGGCAGCCCCAATAAATTTGTTCCAAAAATAAGTTCCCGTCGAGTCGTGTCGATTTCTCTTTCTCTCTCTCTCTGGTCCGCCGTGATTGCGCTTCATTGCGCTAAATTGCCGCCAGAACGCGCTACCGTCGCATCAGGCGAACATTTTTGGCGTCCATTAAAGGACGCAGATTACGGGTCACGTGAACGGGCGTCAAATCCCGCGCGCAAACGATCGTGTCGAGTTAAATAAAAGAATAGAAATCGGTGACAAGTGTTGCGCGAAACGAGGCCACGAACGCCTCTATTGGTTTACGATTTTATTTTCATCCCATTGTACTCGACGCGCCAGCGTAGGAGAAGTGAGTTTTCGTCACTACGTTCGATGGATTTACAAACAAACAGACAAACAAACAAACAAACGGTTTCAGACCGTTCCGGGTCCTCGCGGATATCCGGAGGGTTCCGGTGGTGGATTTGTCTCATCACTTTTAATCTATCCTGTGTTGTCATCGGCCAAACCAGTGCCGGTTTGCACGGTACAAAGGGTCGTGCAAAGGGTCGCATTCGCGGCAAATAGGGGCAGCTGGTGTCGACGGACGAGCGCCGGCAGCCCCGACAAATTGTTCCAAAAAAAGCTCCTGTCGGGTTGATTCGATTCGATTCGACTCGTGTTAATTTATCCCTGCGACCCGCCCCCGTAAATGTCGTAATACGCGGTGGAAACGATGCCCGCTCTTCTACCCCGCATTGCGCGCCTCGTCGCGCACTAGGCCGCGTTCAAACGCGCGTACTATTAACGGGTGACGCGATCTCGCCGGTAAGTCGACATGCGCTTTACTCACGAATGCGCGTCGGCACCGAAACGTTCGGAAACATGCTTCCGCAGTGTCGGCATTGTTCATTTATTAAATTATTTGTTTATTCATTTATTTAAACTCCGTGGTTGATTGATGGGCGTGTGGATTTCGCGATTTGCGTTGGCCCTGTGTTCACAGTTTTGATTGATTTGAACGCAGCCAATCGAACGAGACCCGACATCAATCTCGATAGCGACGCGTCGGAACGCAAAGAACTGCTCACCGAGAATTGAAAGTGTAATTGTAAAACAAATAATCAACAAATAATCAATGTGGAACAATCATCGTGTAATATTTTATTAATAAATTGTATTTTGAAAAAAAAAACAACAACAACAACAACAACGACAACTAATTTATCTTTCGATGCGAGTAAATTACAAACTTTGTCTTTGAGTTTTAGTCACCCCAAAAGTTGAATCAAATTTTCAATTTAATTATTAATTCCATCTATCCGTCTGCCTGTCTTCTCCTTGCAGCACCCCGGGTCCGCAGCGATGGGACGCGCGCCGTCGACGAGCGTGTACGTGCTGAGCGGCCCATTGCCCGGCATCGCAACGGAGCATTTCGAGCGACCAGACTCGGTGTCGTCGTAGAGGAGACACAGACTGCACGTCCTTCTCGTTGACGCACCAGGAGCTGATACCATCGTCCACTAGGAGGCAACACGCCACGTCTAGGTTGCAATTAATCAATCAATCAATCAATCAATCAATCAGTTTAACAAAATCCTGCAATCATAAAACGTCTGGTTAAAATTCAAATATTTATACATTTTCTGATTATATTTCACCCATCCAACAACTCGTTTCGTTCCAGGTGTCGCGAAACACTCGATTTTATATCTAGTCGGTCACTTGTTTTTCTTCCACCTGAAATTCAAGATAAATTAATTCAATTCGTTCAAACCAAATAAATCAACTCGTATTAAAAAGATTCGATCCGCACTATTTCACTCGGTTTAACATCGTTAACCTGTATGAAAAATAGAAATAAAGTCATAAATCAGTTTTTTTCTACATGCACCGGTAGTTTCGATGGATGAACGGTCCTTCAGCAATGTTGTGCGAAAAACGATGCACGCAAATTCGTTGAATTTCCTCCAGATTCCGTAACACCAATTCGAGTGGCCTTATATGTATGCGCGCGCGAGTATGTATGTGTGTGTGTCAACACGCGAGAACGACGCGAGGACTCCGTGTGACATCTGTCGCGAGCAACCGAGAATGACACGTAGCAAACCGTCTGCACATCGTGTTTCCTGCAAAAATGAGAACGATCTGTTTTTAATACGCTGTCAGAAGTATGTGACGTGAAAAGAACTCATCTAATTGCCCTTCCTTTCCTATTTTCCACTCTCTGTCGCTTCGTTGTCGACAAATGCGTCCTCGTTGTCCCTTTCTATTTCCAATATAATCGTGAGAGGACCGTGGTGCGTCCTATTCTCTTCCCGATGGACCCGCGCTAATGTCCTAGAAAAAATGTACACTCTTCAGTTTATTTCCTCGGGATTTATTTGAACTCAGGCATCCGAATTTTACTCACCTGTTGTGCTTGTTTTCGCGGCTTTTTTTCCTCCCGGGCTCCGTCCTAGTTTGTCGACTCGCGCGACCCGGCTCACTCACTCCTCCGCACGGTTATACGCGCCCGTCGAATCTCTGCTGGAGATACTAATGTTTGCAAAAATTTAAAGCAAAGCTCGCACGTTCTTCTTACCTTCCTGCTTGGTTTAGACGTCTCGCGTTATGTTATTTGTCTCCATCCGCTGACGCTTATTTCTCGTCGTTTCCAACGGCGGCCATTGCTTTCGTTGCGAATCTTCTCTGTTTTCGGGTTTTATCAATTCCCGTCCCGAACTGCTCCCGTCAACATCGCTTTTAGACAGTTTGTGCCCGTTTAGACTATCGATTCGAATAAATGTCCATTAGTTCCTATCAGTTAATCGAAGCTAGTTAGGTCGTTTTCACGACCCGATGTCACTCAAACGGATTTATTAGCGCCTCTCTACCGTTTTTTGCCCGTTTCAATCGAGTTTTAGTGTTACCCACTTCTCCCGATGTTCTTCGTCTTTGAAGAATTTACTTATTGTTTACTCTATTCGTCGATAATAAACAGTCAAACTTAAACACCGCCCAGTCTCTCGTCGCACGCCGGACCAACCGGATGTTACACCTGCATTATTAAAATAGATTAAATAAATAAATAAATAAATAAATAAATAAATAAATAAATAAATAAACAAACAACGCCATCTATTGGGCGTGAATGCAACACACGATTCCACGGGGTTCCCATTGAATTTATTTACGTGGCCGCGCGTAGATAGTAAATAAATGAATAAATAGATAAATAAATAAATAAATAAATACATATATAATATATATTATATATACGCAATGTTCTCTCCATTCGAGTAAACTTGTACTTTTATTGCCCTTTTGCACATGTGGCGTTGCCTCCGGTCAACGTTTTTGACCCACGATAAAAACTCCAAAATAAACAAATAAGTAAAGGGGACAAAAACCCGAACTTGTTGGTTTGTTTAAACGCGACTGGAGTGAAGTGGGCATCACAGCACCCCGCTCACGATCGCGCGCTCGAAATTATAACGGAGCCCAAAATATTATCGTCTGACCCAAAATTGTTTCGTTTTTAATTAAAAAACGATCACATAGCCGACTCCAAAACCAAAACATCGTAGCTCTTAAAAACGGATGTAAATCGGAGACTTTGAATCAAAATCATTCGCGGAATCGCCAACAGGTGTCGCGTCAACAAACTGGTAGCGAGCATACATGAACTGGAAATGGAAGCGGGAAGTTTATGCTCGGTCGCGTCTCCGCAGGTAAATTTGGGCGGCTTTTACGAATTTTTGCGATATTTTTGTCAATGAATCGCGTCCGTGGTCGTACGTGTGCACACGTGTGGTCGTCGAACAACGCACATGGATTTTTTGTGTTTGGTCGCGGGAGTGTACGTGAGTGAGCGTTTGCGGTGTAACGTGGATGATTTTTACCCGATCGACGGCGAACGAGGTTTATTAAAATTAGACGAATGTATACATTTTTTATTTATTGATTTATATATGCACACGTGTATACCGTATTGGTCCACTCGTTGCCACGCACCGTCGTCGAGCACGGATTTGTGGTCGTTTTCAAATCGCGCGTTTAGAGCGGAATATGCCGACACAAACGAAAAATGTTTTTATTTTTATTTTTATTTTTTATTTTCTCTCCCTTACAGACATCCGACGCAAACAAAGAGACGGAAGGTGGGAAGATGGAAAATGAAAAATTAGAAACCGAGGAGGGGTCAACCGAAGTTGCAACCACGATGACGGTGAGTGGAAAAATTGTCTCACGATTAACAATATTATTATTATTATTATTATTGATGAAAAATAGATAAACAAACACATAAATAAATAAATATTTCTGCCTAATTCGCGAAATAAAAATAGAAAATAATTTATTTATTTCCGCGCGGACATTAAAAATTGATTCATATCACGTGTAAAAATTTCATTTTTTTAAATTTAATTTTTTTGTCCCATTTATGCGCGATCTCTTATCTGTGCCAATTTTAAGCAATGACAAACGGTCCCGATTCTCCAACCATTTAACAGCATCGAATGCCAATTGCAAAGTAGTGATCAAATTTTTCTTCCGACAATTAAATCTGAGATCCGTGGAGAGGGGCCACGTCGGGATAGGAATAAATTCTAATATCCGCGTGGAAATGGGCACGGTCCGGGGTACGGACCCGCTATTTTCCATTTTTCTAAACTTTCTTTGTTTTATTTTATTTTATTTATTTATTTTTTAAACGCTGATTTATTCATACACATTCGTATCGTTCCAGGACACAGAACCGCACGTGGACGAGAGGTTGGTCACTGTGGAAGCGTCGACGGCGGTGAGTGAAAGAATTGGCCCATAATCAAAATTAATTTTGCGAGGATAAGCTTTCGTTGCTGGTTCTGGCGCGATCGACGCAATTGTGACCCATTCTCCCATGTTTGTGCGCGCGAAAATACGCGAACACGCGCGTCCAATTTTTTGTCGTTTGACGCCCCGCGTCTCGATTTGTTTTACGTGTCCGCTCCCTTCCCTCCCCCCCCCATCCCCCCCCCCCCCTTTTTTTTTTTCTTTTAATTGATTTTTCTTTTTCTTTTTCTATTTTTATTCATTTTTTTATTTTTATTTTTATTTTTTTGTTTTTATTTTTATTTTTTTATTTATTATATTTGCTCGTTTTTAATCAGGCCACAATGGACACATCTCGACGACGTCCAGTGGAGTCGATTCTGGACGACTCGCAATCGCAACCAACAGAGCCGATGCTGGAGGAATCCCAAGACACGGAATTCAGCGAGTCTCAACCCTCCGAGTCCAGGGTGGTGTTGTACCACGAAAGGCTGGTGGAGAGGGTGGTGGAGAGGCGGGTGGATAGGCTGACAGAGAGGCGGGCAATAATGGAGGCCATCGTTGGAGATGCAGGGACGGTGAGTGAATTAGAATTAGAAAAATAGAAATTATATACCGTATATCTCCAAATAGTGCATCCACACGCTATCTGGGGACAAATTTTCTCATGTGTACGATCAGAGGCCCGCGCGCGTTATTCGTGAACTAAAATTGTCCCACCGAAGACACGTGTACAAATCGAGGATACCGTTTATCTGTAAATAGCGCACCCGTGCGCTATTTAAAAATAAATGGTCCCGCGCGCTATTAAAGACCCGCAGAGTAATCACAGATATACTGTATACAGTATATGCATTTTTTTTTCTGTTTTGTTTCTTTTTCTTTTCAATCCGTTTGAATATTCACATTTGTTTGTTTCCTGTCAGGCCGCGTCCGAAGTCATGTCGACCGTCTTGTTTCGAGTCGCACAATGCATCGCGTCGTCTTCCGGGGCACCGGACCATGAACCCGCAACTGCAACGGTAGGCTAAAGAATCAAAGTCGAGTTTACAAGAGTGTTCTTGACTCTCATGTTTCCGACACGATCGGCGCAGACGAAATGTGAAAACGACCAACCAACGCGCGTCATCTCGAGTTAGGCGCGCACATCAAATGCGTGCTCTTTACCGACACATTTAACGTCAGGGTCTATTTAAATTTAATTCATTTATTGGTTAATTTTTTCCTTTTCTTTTTTTTTACTACAAGTTAGTCATTTTAATTGTGGGCGTCTTTTTGGCCCCCTTTTTTATTTTTATTTATTTATTTATTTATTTATTTATTTATTTTTTAATTATGCACACGTTTGTAATTATATTTACTCGTTTCTTACCAGGACGGACCCAACGACGACGGTGCCTTGGACCTATCCCAAAGCACGGGGCATTCCGTGTGGTCATCGAGCCTGCCACAAACGTGAGTTCCACGCGCTCTTCGGGTCTTGCACGCAACGTCTCACAATTTATTTATTTATTTTTTTTTTTAGAGAAACGGATGGGACGGCGGATGAGATTGTGGGGGGGGTTGTGGATGAGATCGTGGAGGAGGTGGGGAAGGCGAGGGCGGCGGAAGAGACTGTGTCGGGGAAGGAGGTGGAAAAGGAGATGGCGGTGGAAGAGACTGTGTCGGAGACGGAGAAGGAGAAGGCGGTGGAAGAGACTGTGTCGGGGAAGGAGGTGGAAAAGGAGATGGCGGTGGAAGAGACTGTGTCGGAGACGGAGAAGGAGAAGGCGGTGGAAGAGACTGTGTCGGGGACGGAGAAGGAGAAGGCGGTGGAAGAGACTGTGTCGGGGAAGGAGGTGGAAAAGGAGAAGGCGGTGGAAGAGACGGTGGTGGAAGAGACAGTGGAGGAGATGGGAATAGTGTGGCCGGAGATGGAGGTGGAGTTGGAAAAGGAGAAGGAGACGTGGAAGGAAACGGCGGTGGAAGAGGCAGTGGAGGAGAAGGAAAAGGAGAAGGAGACGGCGACGGCACCGAAGAAGAGGACGTGTGTGAGGAAAGGGGGTGCGAAAAAGAAACGGAAGACCGTTGAGAAGGTGGAAAAGGAAGTATTCGAGGTAACGTAGTAACTGACCATTTTATTTTGACAATCAACGTGATCGCGTTCCAATTTGAAATTGAAAAGCGATCACGTTGATTTGACGTAAATTAATAATTCCCGCGCGCGCACTATAATTTAACCTGCAAATTTAATTTGCCGCGCGCGCATTGAGCGGATTGATCGTATGAATCCGACCCGCGCACAAACTTGGATTCGACGTGCAATATCGTATATTTATTTGCCCGTCTGTTTGTTCGTTTATTCATTTATTTATTTTTTTTTTTTCTCCAGTCGTTGCCCAGCACATCAGGTTGCACTTGACGATGCCAAGCGTTGTGACGGTCCCGTCGTCACCAGACCTGTCACCGCCGCGGTCGCCACCACTTCAACCAACGGCGACATTAGGCAAAATGCCTTTAATGTGCCCCGTCGTGAGGTTGGAACGGCTGCAATTGCCGATCCTCACACCAATGCCACGTCCTGTCGTGTCGGCGCCGTGCCCGGTTATGTCGACGCCGTGTTTCACCCGTGCCACCATCTGCGCCCATCGCCCCCCCGCCGCCGCAAGAACAGCAACTGGCGCGTGTCATCGCCAAGCCGCGAAGATCCGCGTCGAAGCGGCCCGCATCACCGTCATGGGAACCCGCGTCGAAAAGGTCGGAGACTCGAGTCACGCGGCGGTCGACGGAAAAGGTAACCTGTCTGGTCTATTTGTCTTTGATCGTTTGTTCAATCGTTCCTTCCATTTCTTTCAGATACGAAAGGCATCTGCATCCCAGGGCTCGGTGGTGCCGTCTGGCAGGGCAGGACCGAGTGGGCTTCCGTCCAACCTTCCGTCCAACTTTTCGATGGAGTTGGATCGACGGTTCGGAGAATTTCAGGAATGGGTGCTCCGGAAGGTGGGGAGGTGGGAGACGGGGGCGGTGCCAACACGGCAACGACGCCAGGGTGGAGGGAAAGGAAAGAAGGGAGAAAAACTCCGGACAGAGGGCGGGAAGTCGTTCTATTGTGCTCTGTGCGCCAAACAACCGGTAATGAGAAACATACATTTGTTTATTTGTTTGTTTATTTTTTGTCTAATTTTTATTTTTTTTTTTATTTTTTTTTTTTCCTTTCCTCTCCCGCGTACCTTAGGGGTGTCGAAATACGGGCGTTTTAGCGAGGACGCGTACCGCCATTGGCGCCAACATCACCACCTAGACGCAGTTAAGCGCGAGGATGAAATCTCCAAGAGAGTTAGGAAGCATCTGCGGGACTATTCGCGTAGACCCGATCTCCTGTTGCCGGTGGGTATTTAATCAATTAGTCGATTCGTTTTATTTATTTATTTATTTATTTATTTATTTATTTTTTCCTCTGTTTCCTAGAAGTTGAAAAAAATGCACAAGGCCCTGAAACGGTGCCCATTCTGCATTGCGAGGCCTGTGGTTGACCGACTAGAGGACCACTGGTTGGTCAAACACAGATATCGCACTGCATGGGCACCGGGGATGGGAGAGGGAGAGGGAGAGCGCGTCGGAGACAACGACGACGACGACGACGACGACAACGACCGGTGATTCGGCGTCACGTTCATCATCTTTTCAACGAGGCGATGCGCAGGAAGAGGAACGGGTGTTGCGATCGAGGGTGGTTCCCGTTGCGGAAGGGGGCAGCGAACCCAACAACGATCCCAACTATTGGGACGCTAGCCACGAAATGAAAATCTTTCGCGACGGGAGCATGCGGTTCTCCATCCATTCGCTTACTATCCTGCTCTTTACGATACGGGCTCAGGTTCAGGCGGAACAAGTATATATATTTTTATTTTTATTTTTATTTTTATTTATTTATTTATGTATATATTTTTTTTATTTTTTATTTTTTTTTAGTATTGGGACGATCCCGACATCAAGACCCACTTACTCCGGATGCTGGGGATGTTAAACCAATGGAACGACATGTTGGTGAGTGAATCTACCGCGCGCGTCTACGTCGACACTTTTCAGATATTGATTTTCCC
>CASHSZ010000015.1:45000-129000 GCA_949358305.1 Strigamia acuminata | reverse complement strand
CGAAAACGAGTCGAATACGATTTCGCGTTGAAGAAGGGCAAAACTCGCATTCGACTCGAAAACGAGTCGAATACGATTTCGCATTCGACTCGAAAACGAGTCGAATACGATTTCGCGTCGAAGAAGGGCAAAATTCGCATTCGACTCGAAAACGAGTCGAATACGATTTCGCGTTGAAGAAGGGCAAAACTCGCATTCGACTCGAAAACGAGTCGAATACGATTTCGCGTTGAGAAAGGGCAAAATTCGCATTCGACTCGAAAACGAGTCGAATACGATTTCGCGTTGAAGAAGGGCAAAACTCGCATTCGACTCGAAAACGAGTCGAATACGATTTCGCGTCAAAGAAGGGCAAAATTTGCATTCGACTCGAAAACGAGTCGAATACGAGATCATTTTTTGATCTGGGTCGTGAATGCGTCCGTATGTCACGCGAACGCGTGTTGGAGTCGATTCCGAGTTCGTATTCCATCTTGAACGCGCATTGGAGACGTAAACCAGTTTATTTTACCCACTCTCGCTCGATCCCGCTTCATCGCTCCTTGTCGCTCCTGTGAAAAAAAATACATGAGAATGTGCAGAAATGAACCTTCCAATACTCACATGAAAATTGACAACCTTGACACAAAACAGTCTATTGACACTCCCAACACCACCCCGGACGTTTTCCGGAAGAGTTTGGTCCACCCGGAATCCCCAGAATAGTCGCCCCCGAAATGCGGATTTCACGGAAGCCAATCCGCGAAAAGGTTAAGCGTACAGTGCACAACACTACTGTTTATTTTCAATGATCCAATAAATAAAATTTGAAACAAAGTTGAGTGGAATTGTACGTTTCTTGTATATTAAAGTTTTTATTTTGTTTGTTTACACTTAATTTTTTTTTTCCATCATAGAATGGCGACTCGATACTTTTGTAGCTCGAATTCACTTCGTAAACGTAATCGGTGTTCATCACGCGTCAATGCGCTCGTGCAATAGTATAGGCGCGCATACGATTTGATGCGCGCAAAACTTGCAAAACTTGCACGGAATTTGGGCAATTTTTGACAATTTTCAGCAGATTTTTGCCTGTATTTGACAAATTTCAGAAGATTTTTGCCTATATTTGACAAATTTCAGAAGATTTCCTCAATCCTCAAACATTTGCTGAAATTTCTCATAAAATTTCTAAAATTAATTGAAATTTGTCTGAAATTTGTCTGCAATTTGTCAAATATTGTCAAAAATCCGTGGAAATTTGTCAAATACTGGCAAAAATCCATGTAAATTTGTCAAAAATTGCCATAATTCGGTGCAAATTGTGTTAGACATTGGAAAAATTTATTTTAACGCTTCCAACGCGCCAGTAAATCGCGCGTGCACACGCGTGGATTTTTCGTCATAGTTGGATGCGCGCAAACCTCACGTAACTTGCGCCAAAATTTGGCAATTTTTGACAAATTTCAGCAGATTTTTGCCAGTATTTGACAAATTTCCACTGATTTTTGACAATATTTGACCCAACAACTGCGCCACGTTCCAGGCGCCGGTTTAGGCATTTTAGACCCGTTTTAGACCGTTTTAGATGGCGAAAACGTTCTCTCCATCATTTTCTACCCCTGGGTGAGGTTTTCAGCGTTCATGATTGATGAAAAAGCTGTTTTCTAACTAGCTGTCCCATTGCTAGTTTTGGCGTCAGGTTTTAGCAACCTTCCGATCCGACTCTGTCGTCTGCACGACCTCCAAGACCGTTTTAGGGTTAATTTGAGTCAAATAATTCATTCTGGGATTGTTTTGGGTTTTTTACAAGTGTGTTTTTGTAGTTTTTATTGGTTTCAAACATTGTCAATTCTTTATACAAGTGTAACTTTCATTTCTCTGTATTTTGAGAACTTTGCATTGCAGCAAAGTTCATTTCTTGCCCCTTAATTATTGTGTAATTGTTGGTTTTCAAGCCCGTTTTTTAACAATAACTTTATTTGAAGTGCCTATTGTTTCAGGCACGTGCTTCCACGTGCCTTTTATTGTTGAGCAATTTCTTGGGCAGTTGCGCTCCTGTTGCTAGCATTACCGCGCGTTCTCCGCGCGCGTACTCGCGCGTTTCGCATCACACACATTCGGGTTCAATGGCCTATCGCGGCGGCACATTGTGTGGCATAGCGCGGCACGTTGCAATTACGTGACGTGGCACGTTGCTGTTACGTGACGCAATAGCCAGTATTTAAGCAGGGGATTCCATCATCGTTTACACAAATGCGCATTGCAACGTGGAGGCGCATTCGAGTCCTTTTCCCAAGCGTTGAAAAAGGACAAAACTCGTATTCGATTCGAAAGCGAATCGAATACGATTTTTGTCCTTTTTCAACGCAAAATTGTATTCGATTCGCTTTCGAATCGAATACGAGTTTTGCCCTTCTTCAACGCGAAATCGTATTCGACTCGTTTTCGAGTCGAATGCGAATTTTGCCCTTCTTCAACGCGAAATCGTATTCGACTCGCTTTCGAATCGAATACGAGTTTTGCCCTTCTTCAACGCGAAATCGTATTCGACTCGTTTTCGAGTCGAGTACGAATTTTGCCCTTCTTCAACGCGAAATCGTATTCGATTCGCTTTCGAATCGTATACGAGATGGTCGATTTTTGTTTCCCGGACTTTGATTCGTATTCGAGTTGTTACGAGTTCGTATTTTGATCGTATTCGTATTCGAATCGAATTCGAATCGTATTCGAATCGAATACGAATCGAATTCGAGTCGTATTCGAGATGGTCGATGATTTCCACTCGCTCGTATACGCGTTGTATACGAGCTCGTATTTTGATCGTAATCGTAAACGAATCGTTTACAAGTCGTATACAAGTTGTATACGACGTGTATACACCTCGTATACGAACGAAGTTTGTGAAAACACAATTTCCAAATAAGACGTATGTGACTACTATGTGTTTTCATGTCGTAGTAAGTATCCGGTGGATTTTCCAAACTTCGTTCGTATACGAGGTGTATACACGTCGTATACAACTTGTATACGACTTGTAAACGATTCGTTTACGATTACGATCAAAATACGAGCTCGTATACAACGCGTATACGAGCAAGTGGAAATCATCGACCATCTCGAATGCGACTCGAATACGATTCGAATACATCTCGAATACATCTCGAATACGAGTCGTACGAGTCAAAGTCCGGGAACGGGTCATCGACTATCTCGTATTCGAGTTGTTACGAGTTCGTATTTTGATCGTATTCGTATTCGAATCGAATTCGAATCGTATTCGAATCGAATACGAATCGAATTCGAGTCGTATTCGAGATGGTCGATGATTTCCACTCGCTCGTATACGCGTTGTATACGAGCTCGTATTTTGATCGTAATCGTAAACGAATCGTTTACAAGTCGTATACAAGTCGTATACGACGTGTATACACCTCGTATACGAACGAAGTTTGGAAAATCCACCGGACACTTACTACGACATGAAAACACATAGTAGTCACATACGTCTTATTTGGAAATTGTGTTTTCACAAACTTCGTTCGTATACGAGGTGTATACACGTCGTATACGACTTGTATACGACTTGTAAACGATTCGTTTACGATTACGATCAAAATACGAGCTCGTATACAACGCGTATACGAGCGAGTGGAAATCATCGACCATCTCGAATACGACTCGAATTCGATTCGTATTCGATTCGAATACGATTCGAATTCGATTCGAATACGAATACGATCAAAATACGAACTCGTAACAACTCGAATACAAATCAAAGTCCGGGAAACAAAAATCGACCATCTCGTATACGATTCGAAAGCGAATCGAATACGATTTCGCGTTGAAGAAGGGCAAAATTCGCATTCGACTCGAAAACGAGTCGAATACGAATTCGCATTCGACTCGAAAACGAGTCGAATACGATTTCGCGTTGAAGAAGGGCAAAATTCGCATTCGACTCGAAAACGAGTCGAATACGATTTCGCGTTGAAGAAGGGCAAAACTCGCATTCGACTCGAAAACGAGTCGAATACGATTTCGCGTTGAGAAAGGGCAAAATTCGCATTCGACTCGAAAACGAGTCGAATACGATTTCGCGTTGAAGAAGGGCAAAACTCGCATTCGACTCGAAAACGAGTCGAATACGATTTCGCATTCGACTCGAAAACGAGTCGAATACGATTTCGCGTCGAAGAAGGGCAAAATTCGCATTCGACTCGAAAACGAGTCGAATACGATTTCGCGTTGAAGAAGGGCAAAACTCGCATTCGACTCGAAAACGAGTCGAATACGATTTCGCGTTGAGAAAGGGCAAAATTCGCATTCGACTCGAAAACGAGTCGAATACGATTTCGCGTTGAAGAAGGGCAAAACTCGCATTCGACTCGAAAACGAGTCGAATACGATTTCGCGTCAAAGAAGGGCAAAATTTGCATTCGACTCGAAAACGAGTCGAATACGAGATCATTTTTTGATCTGGGTCGTGAATGCGTCCGTATGTCACGCGAACGCGTGTTGGAGTCGATTCCGAGTTCGTATTCCATCTTGAACGCGCATTGGAGACGTAAACCAGTTTATTTTACCCACTCTCGCTCGATCCCGCTTCATCGCTCCTTGTCGCTCCTGTGAAAAAAAATACATGAGAATGTGCAGAAATGAACCTTCCAATACTCACATGAAAATTGACAACCTTGACACAAAACAGTCTATTGACACTCCCAACACCACCCCGGACGTTTTCCGGAAGAGTTTGGTCCACCCGGAATCCCCAGAATAGTCGCCCCCGAAATGCGGATTTCACGGAAGCCAATCCGCGAAAAGGATATGTTTTTAGCGGCGCGCCGACGCGTGCGACACACGCTTCTGGAGTGCTTAACCTTATGGCGCGCATGCGGATTTCTCGGAGTGCGAAAGGGACCCTATTTTTAACATTACGGCGGCCTATACCTTGACCCCCTGTTCGCAGTCTCATGGCTGATTTTGCGGATTTCACTTATTTGTATATTCCGCACGATCGCGCGCGTTTTATCAACCTTGGGAAAGCCGCTTTCTCAAATTTGCAAATTCCACATTGTGTGAACATGCTACAACGCTTCTGTGCGCGTCAATAAAAAAAAAAACCGATTAGAAATGAAATTCAGGGTTTTGTTAAAATAAAAATTATACAATATAATCAGTCTATAATGCTTCTATAATGCTGTTGGTTTAATCAGCACATTGTAATTGTGTGAAAACACGCGCGCTCGCAATAATACATTACCCAATGTACTTGCACTGGCATGGACCCATCAGTGCGCACTTTCCCGTGCGTGCTGCTTGCACTATTTACATCAATTGTTGCTCCACAGGTTGCGCGACCTGCCGGGCAGTTAAGACGTACTAGAATAACCTCAGGATTTGATAAAACCTGATTTTTGGATGACACTAAGTAAATGGCAGTGAATGTGAGATGTGAGATACACGATGAATTTAATAAAATTTATATTTCCTAATCATGGGATTGGTTTCACGTTTCATAATCCAACAATTAAGTAGAATATCATTATTGCAATTGATTAAAACAAATTTTTTTTACAAATTCTTTGGTTTTACATTTTAAATTTATTTTCCAATAGTTGGCACCATCGCAATTGCTGCGAGTTTAAAACACTGCATTCAGCAGAATTTACTGCACTTTCAAATCAAGGCCAGGCATACCTACTGCAAAGTAATGTATAAACCATAAAGAAGCCTTTGATTCGGAATTGCCTGTAGGTAATTCTGCGCTGGTCTCCAATGGAAATGTCCGCGCCGGTCTTCCGTGCACGGGAAGTCCACAGAAAGTCCGTGCATTCCGTGCGCTGGGAGTCCGTGCGTCGTACCGCGTGATCTTGCATTGTTTTTTGTGGGCTTTTCCTGATTAGGATTACTTCCTTTTTAACTCTTGAAGAATTAAGTTTGTTTTTTTTGCTCCAAAACGTCCCAAAACGCCTGAAAATCGCGCAACTCGAGGCAAAACATTACAGTGTGTATTCAAATCAAAACTAGCTACAAATACATGCTGAAATTAGCTAAATTTTCAAATTTTTTGGCTTTCAAGAAGTAATGGAAACATTTGACATAACGTGGATCAGTTGCATTCAAAAACTAAAATATTTTGTGTTTTACTTCAATTTTAAACTAAAAATGATGTCATTTTCTGTTTAAACCCCTGTTAAAGCTTGAAATACATTTTAACTAAAAGAAATAAGTTTGTTTTTTTCTTCGGCAGTGACGTGTACACACGAGCACGCCTGAGAACGCCAAAAAATGCTAAAAAACGCTCAAAAACGCCTGAAAATCGCGCAACTCGAGGCAAAACATTAATTTTTCATCTTTATTTCAACTTTTGTGACGTTTAAAATTGTGTTCTCATGTTTTTTGCCTCAAGTTGCATTGTCATCTGGCGTTTTGGAGTGTTTTTATGTGTTCGCAGGCGTTCGCAGGCGTTTTTTGGCGTTGTCACTCACTCAAGTGGCCAATTTTAGCATTTTCCGTAGTAAAAATGGCCGTTTTTCGTCAAAATGGCCATTTTTAGCCATTTTTCAGAGTAAAAATGTTTTTTTTTCACCGTTTTTATAGTAAAATGGCCATTTTTAGTCGTTTTTTTAATCAAAAATGGCCGTTTTTATCGTTGAAACGTTATTAAAATGTAACGTTTCAATGGCGTTTTGATCTCGCCTCATTTCCGGTTTTGAAAATTAATAAACGCCCCGGCGTTTATTCGAGGCAACACCCAACTTGGGCTTTTATTCGCGTCGCACCGCATCATCATCTCACCTTGCCTCCCGTCTTGAAAATTTATAAACGCCCCGGCGTTTATTCAAGGCAAACCATTGTTTATGTAAGTTTTTCCTGATTAGGGTTACTTCCTTTAGAAGAAACACGTTTATTTCTTCTCGCTTAATCTTGAGTCGTGATCTCGCCTCGTTTCTGGTCTTAAAAATTAATAAACACCCCGGCTTTTATTCAAGGCAATACGGTACGTTTATGAAACCCAACTTGGGCTTTCATTTTAAAAAAAGCGCGTGTTCTTACGTCGAACTAAGAGATACAGGTGAATTAGCAACGCCTAATTTGATTTAATAAATAAAGCAAACAACATCTCGCCTCACTTCTGGCGTTTGTTCGAGGCAAGCCATTGTTTTTGCATTTTTTTTCCTGATTAGGGTTACTTCCTTTTTAACTCTTGAAGAAATAAGTATGTTTTTTTTACTCGGCAGTGACGTGTACGCGCGAGTACGCCTGAGAACGCCAAAAAATACTCCAAAACGCCTGAAAATCGTGCAACTCGAGGCAAAACATTAATTGTTTATTTTTGTTTCAACTTTTGTAACGTTTACAATTGTGTTCTCATGTTTTTTGCCTCAAGTTGCATTGTCATTTTGCGTTTTGGGGCGTTTTTAGGCATTTTTAGGCATTTGCGGGCGTTCTTGGGCGTTTTTTGGCGTTGTCATTCAATCAAATGGCCATTTTTAGCCATTTTTAGCCATTTTTCATAGAAAAATGGTCATTTTTAGCCGTTTTTCATCCAAAATGGCCGTTTTTCATCCAAAAGGGCCGTTTTTCATCCAAAATGGAATAATTGTTGTGTCCGGATTTTATGTCATTTATTGTCTTAATTAAAGTTAACAAAGTGTCTTTAATTTTTGCTTTTCTTGAATTTCAGCTTTTTAGATATTTTTACATATTAAACTTTCATTTTTTGTGATTTATTAAAAGTTACAGTGTTTTCATGAATTTTAGTGTCTATGATATTGATATTATCTTTATTCATTGCTATTTAAAGTTTTATTACTTCTCTGTGTCTTATTTCTTTAATTCTTGCTCATTTTGTGTGATTTTGGATGATTTTTAGTGCATCCGTCGATTTACAGATCACTTGCGTAAGACGCGTGACGTCATATTTCTTAATCTAGTTCGGTTGTGTTCAAACTTCTAACCTTTTGTTTGGACCTTATTCTTGTGTTATGGATAGGTTTTAGAATTGATTTAGACTAATTTGGGGGTGATCTGTCGATTGGTTTGCTTTATTTTTGTCCCGGAACGGTCGTTTTGTCGTTTCGAGCGTTTGTTGTCGGTACGCACTTGTGCGCTGCTGACCGAGTTCATTCCGTTCGGCAAACGATTATTTTCAAGTGTTCTTTTAATAAATAGTGCTTTTGTTGTAGGAAATTACATTTCCTAATGTTATTTTATTCAATACAGTGTGTATTCTTGATTTTATTCTTGTGTTGAAATTCAAATGTCGTGTTTTGCCGCTCTAGCGGATTTGAAGTGGGCGCCATGTTGGATTTCCCCGCTAATTTCTTTATTTATCCATTTCATTTGTCTTTTTGAAAATGAATAAACGCCCCGGCGTTTATGCGAGGCAAGCCATAGTTTTTGTAGGTTCTTTCCTGATTAGGGTTACTTGTGACGTGCACGCGCGAGCTCGCCTGAGGACGCCAAAAAAAGCTCAAAAACGCCCCAAAACGCCTGAAAATCGCGCAACTCGAAGCAAAAAATTACAGTTTGAATTCAAATCAAAACTAACCACAAATACATGCTACAATTAGGTAAATTTTCAAATTTTTTATCAATAAATGATGACTTTCAAGAAGTATGACAACATTTGACAAAATTTAGACCAGTTGCATTTAAAAACTAAAATATTTTGTGTTTTACTTCAATTTTAAACCAAAAATGACGTCATTTTTTGTTTAAACCGGCGTTTATTTGAGGCAAACACGCCGCTGAGAACGCCAAAAAATGCTCAAAAACACTCCAAAAGACCTGAAAATCGCGCAACTTGAGGCAAAAAATTAATTTTTCATCTTTGTTTCAACTTTTGTGACGTTTAAAATTGTGTTTTCAAGTTTTATGCCTCAAGTTGCATTGTCATCTGGCGTTTTGGGGCGTTTTGGGGCGTTCGCAGGCGTTTGCACGCGTTTTTTGGCGTTGTCACTCACTCAAGTGGCCATTTTTAGCCAATTTTCGAAGTAAAAATGGCCTTTTTTTATTAAAATGGCCATTTTCAGCCATTTGTCATAGTAAAAATGGCCATTTTCAGCCATTTTTTATAGTAAAAATGGCCATTTTTCATCCAAAATGGCCGTTTTTCATCCAAAATGACCATTTTTATCATTGACACGCTATAAAAATGTAACGTTTCAATGGCGTTTTGACGGAACCGGTAAGTTTTGAAATTTCCCGTGTCCCGTTATTGTGACTCCTCGTCCGGTTTCTCAGAACCGAAACCCTAATACAGGTGAATTAGTGACGCCTAATTTGTTTTAACAAATAAAGCAAACAACATCTCGCCTCACTTCCAGTCTTGAAAATTAGTAAACGCCCCGGCGTTTATTCGAGGCAAGCCGTTGTTTTTACAGTAATTTCCCGGTTAGGGTTATTTTTTTTTTAACTCTTGAAGAAATAAGTTTGTTTTTTTCTCGCCTGCACGCGCGAGCTCGCATGAGAATGCTAAAAAATAAGCAAAAACGTTCTAAAACGCCCCAAAACGCTTCAAAATGCTCCAAAAAGCCTGAAAATCGTGCCACTCAAAGCAAAAAATTATGTTCGCATGTTTTTTGCCTCAAGTTGCACGGTTATCTGGCGTTTTGGTGCGTTCTTGGGGCGTTTTGGTGCGTTCTTGGGGCGTTTTCGGGCGTTTTTTTGGCGTTGTCACTCACTCCCACACTTTGCTGTCTTGTTTATTACAATTTGGTTTAGCTGTTGTATTTATTTTTATTTGTTTTATGGTTATTTATGTGTTTTTGTAGCATTCAAAATGTTTTGTTGCCTAATTTCTCGTTTTGGCGCCAACTGTTTGTTTGACAACGCCGTGTCAGAATTTAGGGATGATTCTGCTTTGGTTTCTAATTAAAAAAAAAATGTTGTTTTAATTTCAATTGTAACTGCTTATTATAACGTTATTATTAGTATTTTGTAAAGGTTCATTCTTTTTCCATGTTAATAAAAAATGAAGTAACTTTCGGTGAAAAAAAAAACAGTTAAATGCGGATCAAAATTAAACACACACGAGAAGTTTAATAAACGTCCCGGCGTTTATTCGAGGCAATACGGTACATTTGTGAAACCCAACTTGGAACCCGAAAATAACGTGGGGCCGTCTGAACACCTGGATTTGAATTTTCGTCTACGCGCGCGCCGACGCATGGGGAATGCGGGGTGGGGTTCCTTCCCAGTGTTCCGAACGAGTCAATTTCACCCCGAAAATATCCCGAAATTGCTGATACATGCATTTCGAGCCAGAAATATTGATCTTCATGTAAATTTTGATTGTTTAGCTTTTTTTTGAAATTTTACAAATTTTTCTCATCTCCTGCCTTCCTCGCTCATTTAACACCAAAATGGCCTGCATTGAGGATTTTTCCCATAATCCTTTTCACACGTATGGAGCGCAAACAGTCGCAATAAATGAAATCAGCGGAATTCGGCCTTGAGTTTGCGACGCCATCTTGAATACGAGTAACAGCACAGTATGGTGTCAATTATTCGAACTGATCGTAAGGCATGGGACAAAAATTGATTAAAAACGAACAAACATGATTAAAAATCAACAAAAATCGACTGAAATCGGACAATAATCAATTCAGAATGACAAATAACGATTAAAATTGGCAAAAATTGTCACAAATAGAGAAAAACCGATTAAAAATCAGCAAGAAACCAATAGAAATTGATAAAATCAAATAAAAATTAACAAATATCCATTTTGTTTGCTTTTAAACAAATTAAGAACTTTGAAAACACACGACAATTTTAAACAGTAAACACCGGGGTCAAATAAGCGCCGCTACTCGTTTAAACACCGGGGAGGTGTTAGTGAAGTGCCTCGAGTGGAGAAATTAATAAACGCTCGAGGCACCACGGTAGGCTTATTAAACACAAAATATGAAACGCTCGATCTTCAACAGGCGCACACGCCCGAGAACACCTCGGCATGCCTCAGCACTCTCCAAGAAACGAGAAAAACCAAGGCAAAAAAAAAAAAAATACACCAAAATTAGGACTAAAATCAAACACACATGGGGCCCGGAAGATTGATAACATCCCGGCATATATTCAAGGCAGTACGCCATGTTTTTTCCACCATTTTGTAAGTTTATTTCAATATTCATAAAGTTTATTGCTTTTTGTATCATTAGTAGTATTCCCTTGTGTGATGTGGTTTTATAAATATCACACACAACTGCTTCTGCTGTTTTCTTCACGTTTATGCTTCGTGTATGCACGTGAAGCCCTCGCACATCTTTTGAGCACCTGTACACATTTGGACACGCTCAAGGTGCTACATCGCGCGCTCAAACGCACTAGATCGCGCGCGCAAACGCGCTACATCACGCATATTAGGGATAAGAACAGACCGGGATAGGGACTGGACTGGTAATGTTTGCCCTATGCGGATACGGGACGGGACGGGATTACAGTTGCTAAATTCGTACTGCGAGGCGGAGACAATTTTCTAATTCCAGTTGTTATTTATCACTATTAAGCCTAATATTGAGCCTGATAATGCTAAAATAAAGTAAATAAACAACAACAACAAACTCATTATTAAAAGTAAATTACACTGTATGACCAAAATATTGTTGTTTCTTTACTTTATTTTAGCATTATTAGGCCTAATATTAGGCTTAATACTGATTTATTTCAATTATGCAATCATACGCGCGTATTACGCTAACGTAATGGACCCGGGACGGGTCGGGACCCGAAAATTGGTCCCGTTCTCATCCCTAACGCATATATATATCGCAGACATATCGCGCCCACGACAAAGCACAAACCCATGGCAGTCACCAAAGAATATTTACGCCGCTTCCACGCACGTTTTATTTTCTCACAGGCCTCTACACATTTAACTTGCGCGCGCACTTGCTACGTGCTCGTGTGGTCACAATAAATACCTAATTTTCATTAAAATAACGAATGAACGAAATCACTTCAACCACACTTGCTACGGTCGACGCATCGACGGCGATTCGCATGCGTTACCCCAAATACCGATCAAAAATCGCAGAAAACACTAATCCCGACCCAAAAACCGCCAAAATTACCCTCAACACACCCCAACAACCTTCCACCACTTAAATTACACCGGAAAAAAAACAATTTCAAACCGAAAAATCAACAAAAAAGGCCAAAAAAATATTGCAAACAAAGAGAAAAGATCAATTATCGAGGCAAATCCCCACCACAAAACAACGCATCGCCGGTAAACACTTAAGCGTACAGTGCACAACACTACTGTTTATTTTCAATGATCCAATAAATAAAATTTGAAACAAAGTTGAGTGGAATTGTACGTTTCTTGTATATTAAAGTTTTTATTTTGTTTGTTTACACTTAATTTTTTTTTTCCATTATAGAATGGCGACTCGATACTTTTGTAGCTCGAATTCACTTCGTAAACGTAATCGGTGTTCATCACGCGTCAATGCGCTCGTGCAATAGTATAGGCGCGCATACGATTTGATGCGCGCAAAACTTGCAAAACTTGCACGGAATTTGGGCAATTTTTGACAATTTTCAGCAGATTTTTGCCTGTATTTGACAAATTTCAGAAGATTTTTGCCTATATTTGACAAATTTCAGAAGATTTCCTCAATCCTCAAACATTTGCTGAAATTTCTCATAAAATTTCTAAAATTAATTGAAATTTGTCTGAAATTTGTCTGCAATTTGTCAAATATTGTCAAAAATCCGTGGAAATTTGTCAAATACTGGCAAAAATCCATGTAAATTTGTCAAAAATTGCCATAATTCGGTGCAAATTGTGTTAGATATTGGAAAAATTTATTTTAACGCTTCCAACGCGCCAGTAAATCGCGCGTGCACACGCATGGATTTTTCGTCATAGTTGGATGCGCGCAAACCTCACGTAACTTGCGCCAAAATTTGGCAATTTTTGACAAATTTCAGCAGATTTTTGCCAGTATTTGACAAATTTCCACTGATTTTTGACAATATTTGACCCAACAACTGCGCCACGTTCCAGGCGCCGGTTTAGGCATTTTAGACCCGTTTTAGACCGTTTTAGATGGCGAAAACGTTCTCTCCATCATTTTCTACCCCTGGGTGAGGTTTTCAGCGTTCATGATTGATGAAAAAGCTGTTTTCTAACTAGCTGTCCCATTGCTAGTTTTGGCGTCAGGTTTTAGCAACCTTCCGATCCGACTCTGTCGTCTGCACGACCTCCAAGACTGTTTTAGGGTTAATTTGAGTCAAATAATTCATTCTGGGGGTTGTTTTGGGTTTTTTACAAGTGTGTTTTTGTAGTTTTTATTGGTTTCAAACATTGTCAATTCTTTATACAAGTGTAACTTTCATTTCTCTGTATTTTGAGAACTTTGCATTGCAGCAAAGTTCATTTCTTGCCCCTTAATTATTGTGTAATTGTTGGTTTTCAAGCCCGTTTTTTAACAATAACTTTATTTGAAGTGCCTATTGTTTCAGGCACGTGCTTCCACGTGCCTTTTATTGTTGAGCAATTTCTTGGGCAGTTGCGCTCCTGTTGCTAGCATTGCCGCGCGTTCTCCGCGCGTGTACTCGCGCGTTTCGCATCACACACATTCGGGTTCGATGGCCTATCGCGGCGGCACATTGTGTGGCATAGCGCGGCACGTTGCAATTACGTGACGTGGCACGTTGCTGTTACGTGACGCGATAGCCAGTATTTAAGCAGGGGATTCCATCATCGTTTACACAAATGCGCATTGCAACGTGGAGGCGCATTCGAGTCCTTTTCCCAAGCGAAATCGTATTCGATTCGCTTTCGAATCGAATACGAGTTTTGTCCTTTTTCAACGCGAAATCGTATTCGATTCGCTTTCGAATCGTATACGAGATGGTCGATGATTTTTGTTTCCCGGACTTTGATTCGTATTCGAGTTGTTACGAGTTCGTATTTTGATCGTATTCGTATTCGAATCGAATTCGAATCGTATTCGAATCGAATACGAATCGAATTCGAGTCGTATTCGAGATGGTCGATGATTTCCACTCGCTCGTATACGCGTTGTATACGAGCTCGTATTTTGATCGTAATCGTAAACAAATCGTTTACAAGTCGTATACAAGTTGTATACGACGTGTATACACCTCGTATACGAACGAAGTTTGTGAAAACACAATTTCCAAATAAGACGTATGTGACTACTATGTGTTTTCATGTCGTAGTAAGTATCCGGTGGATTTTCCAAACTTCGTTCGTATACGAGGTGTATACACGTCGTATACAACTTGTATACGACTTGTAAACGATTCGTTTACGATTACGATCAAAATACGAGCTCGTATACAACGCGTATACGAGCGAGTGGAAATCATCGACCATCTCGAATACGACTCGAATTCGATTCGTATTCGATTCGAATACGATTCGAATTCGATTCGAATACGAATACGATCAAAATACGAACTCGTAACAACTCGAATACGAATCAAAGTCCGGGAAACAAAAATCATCGACCATCTCGTATACGATTCGAAAGCGAATCGAATACGATTTCGCGTTGAAAAAGGACAAAACTCGTATTCGATTCGAAAGCGAATCGAATACGATTTCGCTTGGGAAAAGGACTCGAATGCGCCTCCACGTTGCAATGCGCATTTGTGTAAACGATGATGGAATCCCCTGCTTAAATACTGGCTATCGCGTCACGTAACAGCAACGTGCCACGTCACGTAATTGCAACGTGCCGCGCTATGCCACACAATGTGCCGCCGCGATAGGCCATCGAACCCGAATGTGTGTGATGCGAAACGCGCGAGTACACGCGCGGAGAACGCGCGGCAATGCTAGCAACAGGAGCGCAACTGCCCAAGAAATTGCTCAACAATAAAAGGCACGTGGAAGCACGTGCCTGAAACAATAGGCACTTCAAATAAAGTTATTGTTAAAAAACGGGCTTGAAAACCAACAATTACACAATAATTAAGGGGCAAGAAATGAACTTTGCTGCAATGCAAAGTTCTCAAAATACAGAGAAATGAAAGTTACACTTGTATAAAGAATTGACAATGTTTGAAACCAATAAAAACTACAAAAACACACTTGTAAAAAACCCAAAACAACCCCCAGAATGAATTATTTGACTCAAATTAACCCTAAAACAGTCTTGGAGGTCGTGCAGACGACAGAGTCGGATCGGAAGGTTGCTAAAACCTGACGCCAAAACTAGCAATGGGACAGCTAGTTAGAAAACAGCTTTTTCATCAATCATGAACGCTGAAAACCTCACCCAGGGGTAGAAAATGATGGAGAGAACGTTTTCGCCATCTAAAACGGTCTAAAACGGGTCTAAAATGCCTAAACCGGCGCCTGGAACGTGGCGCAGTTGTTGGGTCAAATATTGTCAAAAATCAGTGGAAATTTGTCAAATACTGGCAAAAATCTGCTGAAATTTGTCAAAAATTGCCAAATTTTGGCGCAAGTTACGTGAGGTTTGCGCGCATCCAACTATGACGAAAAATCCATGCGTGTGCACGCGCGATTTACTGGCGCGTTGGAAGCGTTAAAATAAATTTTTCCAATATCTAACACAATTTGCACCGAATTATGGCAATTTTTGACAAATTTACATGGATTTTTGCCAGTATTTGACAAATTTCCACGGATTTTTGACAATATTTGACAAATTCCAGACAAATTTCAGACAAATTTCAATTAATTTTAGAAATTTTATGAGAAATTTCAGCAAATGTTTGAGGATTGAGGAAATCTTCTGAAATTTGTCAAATATAGGCAAAAATCTTCTGAAATTTGTCAAATACAGGCAAAAATCTGCTGAAATTTGTCAAAAATTGCCCAAATTCCGTGCAAGTTTTGCAAGTTTTGCGCGCATCAAATTGTATGCGCGCCTATACTATTGCACGAGCGCATTGACGCGTGATGAACACCGACCACGTTTACGAAGTGAATTCGAGCTACAAAAGTATCGAGTCGCCATTCTATGATGGAAAAAAAAAATTAAGTGTAAACAAACAAAATAAAAACTTTAATATACAAGAAACGTACAATTCCACTCAACTTTGTTTCAAATTTTATTTATTGGATCATTGAAAATAAACAGTAGTGTTGTGCACTGTACGCTTAAGTGTATACCGGCGATGCGTTGTTTTGTGGTGGGGATTTGCCTCGATAATTGATCTTTTCTCTTTGTTTGCAATATTTTTTTGGCCTTTTTTGTTGATTTTTCGGTTTGAAATTGTTTTTTTCCGGTGTAATTTAAGTGGTGGAAGGTTGTTGCGTGTGTTGAGGGTAATTTTGGCGGTTTTTGGGTCGGGATTAGTGTTTTCAGCGATTTTTTATCGGTATTTGGGGTTTGATGCAGCGGATAGCGCATGCGAATCGCCGTCGACCGTAGCATTAGCAATTGCAACGTGCCGCGCTATGCCACACAATGTGCCGCCGCGATAGGCCATCGAATCCGAATGTGTGTGATGCGAAACGCGAGTACGCGCGCGGAGAACGCGCGGCAATGCTAGCAACAGGAGCGCAACTGCCCAAGAAATTGCTCAACAATAAAAGGCACGTGGAAGCACGTGCCTGAAACAATAGGCACTTCAAATAAAGTTATTGTTAAAAAACGGGCTTCAAAACCAACAATTACACAATAATTAAGGGGCAAGAAATGAACTTTGCTGCAATGCAAAGTTCTCAAAATACAGAGAAATGAAAGTTACACTTGTATAAAGAATTGACAATGTTTGAAACCAATAAAAACTACAAAAACACACTTGTAAAAAACCCAAAACAACCCCCAGAATGAATTATTTGACTCAAATTAACCCTAAAACAGTCTTGGAGGTCGTGCAGACGACAGAGTCGGATCGGAAGGTTGCTAAAACCTGACGCCAAAACTAGCAATGGGACAGCTAGTTAGAAAACAGCTTTTTCATCAATCATGAACGCTGAAAACCTCACCCAGGGGTAGAAAATGATGGAGAGAACGTTTTCGCCATCTAAAACGGTCTAAAACGGGTCTAAAATGCCTAAACCGGCGCCTGGAACGTGGCGCAGTTGTTGGGTCAAATATTGTCAAAAATCAGTGGAAATTTGTCAAATATAGGCAAAAATCTGCTGAAATTTGTCAAAAATTGACCAAATTCCGTGCAAGTTTTGCAAGTTTTGTGCGCATCAAGCCATGCGCGCCTATACTATTGCACGAGCGCATTGACGCGTGATGAAAACCGACCACGTTTATATCAGTGAATTCGAGCTACAAAAGTATCGAATCGCCATTCTAGTATGGAACAAAAAAAATTAAAAAATAAAAACTTTAATATACGAGAAACGTACAATTCCACTCAACTTTGTTTCAAATTTTATTTATTGGATCATTAAAAATAAACAGTAGTGTTGTGCACTGTACACTTAAATGTATACCGCAGTACAAGTACCGCGGTCCCGGTACTGCACCGGTACACGTAAAAACGCGAGTTTCTCAAATTTAAAAAGTTGATGTCGGCGGCGATGCGTTGTTTTGTGGTGAGAATTTGCCTCGAGAATTGATCTTATCTCTTTGTTTGCAATATTTTTTTTGGCATTCTTTGTTGATTTTTCGGTTTGAATTTGTTTTTTTCCGGTGTAATTTGAGTGGTGGAAGGTTGTTGGGGTGTGTTGAGGGCAATTTTGGTTATTTGTTGATTTTTAATTGATTTAATCGTTTTCTGTTTGTTTTTGCTGGTTTTTAATCGATTTTTCTGTATTTTTGGTCAATTTTTACCAATTGTAATTGTTATTTGTCATTCTGAATTGATTATTGTCCGATTTTATTCGATTATTGTCAGATTTCAGTCGATTTTTGTCGATTTCTAATCAATGTTTATACATTTCTTATCAAGTTTTGTATATTTTTGTTGATTTTTAATCATATTTGTTCCTTTTTAATCAAAGTCGAAAACGAGTTGTAAATGCGTTCGTATGCGACGCGAACGCGTATTGGAGTCGATTCCAAGTTCGTATTCCATCGCGAACGCGCATTTGAGACGTAAACAAGTTTATCTTTTTCACTCTCGCTTGATCCCCCTTTATCGCGCCTCATTGCTCCTGTGAAAAAAAATATATGAGAATGCACAGAAATGAACCTTCCAATACTTACATGAAAATTGGCAACCTTGACACAAAACAGTCTATCGACACTCCCAACACCACCCCGGACATTTTTCGGAAGAGTTTGGTCCACCCGGAATCCGCAGAATAGTCTCCCCCGAAATGCGGATTTCGCGGACGCCAATCCGCGAAAAGGATAAAAAATTTCCAATGTATAAACTTTATTTCTGTTTTCAGTTTCCTGATATGATTAAAGAAAATCCTAAATATTATTTCCAAACATTTATCAAATTCTTTTCAAAAGCAGTTGTGGAGGCGTCTACTACGAACGAGTCATCGTGGGCGTCAAATTTGAATATTTTTAACTTTCTGCGTTTGCACGAATTCGCAGAATTCGTCCACTGGCATCGTGGCGACGCATGGTCGACATTTTGTATTCATATGTGACGCGCACTCTATTTACTCACGTAGAACACACGAATCGCGCGCGTCAACGCGCACATGTAAATTTAGTTTCACTGAATCGCGTACGAGTTTTTCCCTTTTTCAACGCGAAATCGTATTCGACTCGCTTTCTAGTCGAGTACGAATTTTGCCCTTCTTCAACGCGAAATCGTATTCGACTCGCTTTCTAGTCGAGTACGAATTTTGCCCTTCTTCAACGCGAAATCGTATTCGACTCGTTTTCGAGTCGAATGCGAATTTTGCCCTTCTTCAACGCGAAATCGTATTCGACTCGTTTTCGAGTCGAATGCGAATTCGTATTCGACTCGTTTTCGAGTCGAATGCGAATTTTGTCCTTCTTCAACGCGAAATCGTATTCGACTCGTTTTCGAGTCGAGTACGAATTTTGCCCTTCTTCAACGCGAAATCGTATTCGACTCGTTTTCGAGTCGAGTACGAGTTTTGCCCTTCTTCAACGCGAAATCGTATTCGACTCGTTTTCGAGTCGAGTACGAGTTTTGCCCTTCTTCAACGCGAAATCGTATTCGACTCGTTTTCGAGTCGAGTACGAATTTTGCCCTTCTTCAACGCGAAATCGTATTCGACTCGTTTTCGAGTCGAGTACGAGTTTTGCCCTTCTTCAACGCGAAATCGTATTCGACTCGTTTTCGAGTCGAGTACGAGTTTTGCCCTTCTTCAACGCGAAATCGTATTCGACTCGTTTTCGAGTCGAGTACGAGTTTTGCCCTTCTTCAACGCGAAATCGTATTCGATTCGCTTTCGAATCGTATACAAGATGGTCGATTTTTGTTTCCCGGACTTTGATTCGTATTCGAGTTGTTACGAGTTCGTATTTCGATCGTATTCGTATTCGAATCGAATTCGAATCGTATTCGAATCGAATACGAATCGAATTCGAGTCGTATTCGAGATGGTCGATGATTTCCACTCGCTCGTATACGCGTTGTATACGAGCTCGTATTTTGATCGTAATCGTAAACGAATCGTTTACAAGTCGTATACAAGTCGTATACGACGTGTATACACCTCGTATACGAACGAAGTTTGGAAAATCCACCGGACACTTACTACGACATGAAAACACATAGTAGTCACATACGTCTTATTTGGAAATTGTGTTTTCACAAACTTCGTTCGTATACGAGGTGTATACACGTCGTATACGACTTGTATACGACTTGTAAACGATTCGTTTACGATTACGATCAAAATACGAGCTCGTATACAACGCGTATACGAGCGAGTGGAAATCATCGACCATCTCGAATACGACTCGAATTCGATTCGTATTCGATTCGAATACGATTCGAATTCGATTCGAATACGAATACGATCAAAATACGAACTCGTAACAACTCGAATACAAATCAAAGTCCGGGAAACAAAAATCGACCATCTCGTATACGATTCGAAAGCGAATCGAATACGATTTCGCGTTGAAGAAGGGCAAAATTCGCATTCGACTCGAAAACGAGTCGAATACGAATTCGCATTCGACTCGAAAACGAGTCGAATACGATTTCGCGTTGAAGAAGGGCAAAATTCGCATTCGACTCGAAAACGAGTCGAATACGATTTCGCGTTGAAGAAGGGCAAAACTCGCATTCGACTCGAAAACGAGTCGAATACGATTTCGCGTTGAGAAAGGGCAAAATTCGCATTCGACTCGAAAACGAGTCGAATACGATTTCGCGTTGAAGAAGGGCAAAACTCGCATTCGACTCGAAAACGAGTCGAATACGATTTCGCATTCGACTCGAAAACGAGTCGAATACGATTTCGCGTCGAAGAAGGGCAAAATTCGCATTCGACTCGAAAACGAGTCGAATACGATTTCGCGTTGAAGAAGGGCAAAACTCGCATTCGACTCGAAAACGAGTCGAATACGATTTCGCGTTGAGAAAGGGCAAAATTCGCATTCGACTCGAAAACGAGTCGAATACGATTTCGCGTTGAAGAAGGGCAAAACTCGCATTCGACTCGAAAACGAGTCGAATACGATTTCGCGTCAAAGAAGGGCAAAATTTGCATTCGACTCGAAAACGAGTCGAATACGAGATCATTTTTTGATCTGGGTCGTGAATGCGTCCGTATGTCACGCGAACGCGTGTTGGAGTCGATTCCGAGTTCGTATTCCATCTTGAACGCGCATTGGAGACGTAAACCAGTTTATTTTACCCACTCTCGCTCGATCCCGCTTCATCGCTCCTTGTCGCTCCTGTGAAAAAAAATACATGAGAATGTGCAGAAATGAACCTTCCAATACTCACATGAAAATTGACAACCTTGACACAAAACAGTCTATTGACACTCCCAACACCACCCCGGACGTTTTCCGGAAGAGTTTGGTCCACCCGGAATCCCCAGAATAGTCGCCCCCGAAATGCGGATTTCACGGAAGCCAATCCGCGAAAAGGCTAAGTGTTTTGAGAATTTGTTTGGTGGAAATAACACCATTTTTCGTCGTTTCAAATCAACGATGGCGCGTCATACTAAGATGGCGGCGCACACAGTTCGAGTGTATTAGCAGCTGTGGAAAGTGTTTTCGGAAGTTTTGCAAGTACTTTCAAGTACTTTAAAGGTATTAAATGTTTCTTCAACACCTATAGTGGTGTTTGTGCTTCGTTTTTCGCCAATATCCGACGATAATTGGCGATTTATCGTCTGCGCACACGTCGATTACGGGTGCGGCGATTTGGAATCGTTTTGGAAACGTGTCGGAGCACAGCGCACGTTTTAAATACGTGCCCACCGATTTTGAAGACGTCCGGAGAACGTATTTCGGTGGATAGTGGAGATTTTCGTGTCCGGGACCCGAGAAACGAGCGAAGACACGTCGGCATCGCCACGACGATAAGATCGTCGAAATGTAACGGATTCAACTGGAATCAACAAGGATTCAACGCCTGGAATAAGCGTGGATTGCCAAGACACAGTAGGAAAATCGAAATTATCGTTTTTGTGTATTTTTCAGCCTGATGTGCGGTGCAGCCGAATCCAAAATGGCGCCGCTCATGCCAAGCTGGTGAAAAAGGACGAGAATCGTCGCCAACGAGTATTTGGAGCATCTCCATCGTTGGATAACGTCGTGAAGACGTTCTACGGAACAGCGGCTAGTGTTTCAAGAGGTTTTTGGAATTTTTGCGGCGAACATTTCGATTTTTGGAGCGATTCTTCGCACGCGACGTGCGAATCGAGATTCGCCGATCACGGATTGGCCCGTACAGGGTATCTGTGCATCGTTGGACCGGTTAAGTCTTGTACCAGGTGTACAAGTGAATTGCAACGGATTCCAGCGTTAGGATCGACGTTTCAGCGACGTCTATGTGGGATTTTGCGACGCAAAAGTCCCGCAAACAAGAAGACAACGTGCCAACATATTATTGTTTATTTTCGGGGTTGTCGTGAAACTTTGTATAGTTATTTAAGGTTTTGTTTTGGGGTCCTTTTGTTTGTTTTCTGCCCTTTACTCAGTCGAGTAGCAGAATCCTATTTCCACACAGGCTATTTCTGGCCACCAAGTGTCCCGCGGGCCCAGGTGCACCGGTCGGAACTTGGGAAATACTGTGTGGAGTTTGTCATCTCACTTAGTGAGATTAGTCCCAGGGCAGAGTGTATTTTCGCCTTATTTTTGGAGGAAAAGGAAAAATTAGTGTTTTTGAGTATTTTTCAAAGTGAAAAGTGCATTTTGTGAAAGTGCTGCATTTAATTCGTGAAAATGTGTTTTGTGCCGTCACTAAATTTATTAGTGAGTTTGGTGTGGTCGTGTGGTGCAAATTTTGCGCCAACAGTGTTTTGTGCAGCAAGAAAGTCTTCAACGGACAATAGGAATGCCTGCAACAAACAAACAATGGTCGACACACGCAAAGCGCAACTGAAGATGGAAACTCATGCACAAAATGTCTTTAACGGACAAACAGTGCATAACGCACTTGATGAACAATTGGAAAAGGAAATTAGTGTTCTAGGAAAAGAGAAAGGATATTTGGAATTGAATTCCGATTTAGATTCGGACAAAATTGTATTGTTACTAACACATTTAGTACATAAGAGCGCACTAACAGATAACATAGATACTGTGATAAAGGGCATAGCTGATTTAATCTTAGCGACCTGTAAGATGCGTGCGAATGAAATGAATGGGCATTGGGATAGTGAAGTGCAGGGCACGAACAATTGTAGACAGGGTCTAAAGGTGATTAATTCAAACAGGGTTTCGAAAATCACACAGAATTGTTCAGGAATTTCGAATGCCAATATGAAAAACAAGGAAAATGACCAATTTGAAGTTGGTAACTTGAAATATTCGAACCGGGTTCGGAATAAAAAGAATAAAAAGACCGAGGGGGACAGAAAGTTGAATACCTCGATTAGAATAGATGGAGTTGTTGTTTTTCTTTTGCTCCAGTATTACTATACGTTGATCAGAGGGGGATTTGTAGAGATTTGATCAACCGTATGGTGCTTGTATTGTTCACATCGCACATTTCCGTATTAGTGCGATTGTTACGCAACTTGTTTATTGTTACATTATGTCTTGGAATTGAGAATCGGTTGGTTATAATTTATATTAATGCGTGTTACGTTGCTACAACCGATTCCTATCTGTGTAATGATTTACTAGATTGTCGTCTGTTCAAATGAGCATTTTGTTCATATAATTTGTTCTGTTTTGAGTTATTTGTGTTTTAACTTTGTACAGGATAAATCAACTGATGGTAATCATTGATTTGTCCTATTGGTAGAGATAGAGTGCAAAATAGCCTCTACTCATGTAGTTTTTGTTCACTTGTAATGCCTGGATTAAAATGGCCACTTGCATGGTTTTCAAGTGCAAGTTTTATACAACTGTCTGCCATTATTTCACAACACTCACCAGCCTATTTCCTTCGGGCCGGTCAAAATAATAAATAAATAAATAAATAAATAAGTCCGAAAATGGAACGTATCCGTCCCGACGAATAGATGCGGTTGGGGTCGTTGAGCGACAGCGGCGGCAGCGGCAGCCCCGACGACTCGCCCCGAAAATAAGCTCCCGCACCGGCATTCCTTCGACCGTCTAAACCTCGCAGCATGCGTGCGGTCGCGTGCATTCTACTCGTGTCTGATGTGGCGATCGGTACGAGGTAAAAAAAATATCACACGAAAAAAGAAAGACGATTAAAATTTTAATTCTTCGGTCGTGGGACCGACTTTGCGGTCCGTGCTTTAACCGATAATTAGGTTATCTTCGTCGTAATTCGTTGGAATAAAAATTTTATAGAAAATGAGCCGTTTCGTATTTTATTTTCATCTTCCGGGGGTCTCGCGCCGTCGTTGTGGACGGGAGTCTTCCCGAACACGTTCGATGGGTTTTGCCAACACTTTCAGATCGAACTCGGGACTCGGGCCCGCCGCTCGGTCGAGCGGCGCACAGTACCCGCCGAGCGGCGCGGTATCCGATATAAAAGGACCCTTGCTTCGCCACGGTCTCAGACTGGCCTTCGGGCCGGTCAAAATAATAAATAAATAAATAAATAAATAAGTCCGAAAATGGAACGTATCCGTCCCGACGAATAGATGCGGTTGGGGTCGTTGAGCGACAGCGGCGGCAGCGGCAGCCCCGACGACTCGCCCCGAAAATAAGCTCCCGCACCGGCATTCCTTCGACCGTCTAAACCTCGCAGCATGCGTGCGGTCGCGTGCATTCTACTCGTGTCCGATGTGGCGATCGGTACGAGGTAAAAAAAATATCACACGAAAAAAGAAAGACGATTAAAATTTTAATTCTTCGGTCGTGGGACCGACTTTGCGGTCCGTGCTTTAACCGATAATTAGGTTATCTTCGTCGTAATTCGTTGGAATAAAAATTTTATAGAAAATGAGCCGTTTCGTATTTTATTTTCATCTTCCGGGGGTCTCGCGCCGTCGTTGTGGACGGGAGTCTTCCCGAACACGTTCGATGGGTTTTGCCAACACTTTCAGATCGAACTCGGGACTCGGGCCCTAAAGGGCAGCAGAGGAGAGCAGCGCAAAATTCGGTGCAAACCGAAGCGTGGAAACGTGCGCGGGCGCCGTGTCACTGACACGGACGTAGCGACGATGCTACAAATTGCCGAGACGAGTGCGCGCGGCCTAATGCCACTCATATGCGCCTAAACTAATTGTCAACAGCACAGAAGGTGCTCTAAATGAAATGCAATGCACTAAAAACATAAAACTTTACTGAAATGAATTGAAATCTTACATAAATGTCCATTTTCCAGGTGGAGAGAAACAGACAAGCACCAAACCGTGTGCGCGGCCATCTTGGATGGTGAAAAGTACAAGGATGACACCTGGTGTCGGAATTAGGCGTTACATAAACAAAAAAACTAGAGAATGCATGGTACTCCATGCTTAAGTACACAAAACGAGGTAAATATATAAATAATCATAAATAAAGTCGAGAATTGAATTATCACAACAAATACACTTGGATAATTAATAAACAAAAGATCAAATGTGATCCTATATCACATCGACACACTTTGGGCTATTTTTGACCAACAATTCCCCCTTTCAATGGAAATAGGATCGGGGAAAATAACAATCGGATACTGGAATTACAGTGTACATGAGATCGAAAAAGGAAAATAATAAAGTCGAATCATCGAGCCGGGTACTGTTATTGAAGAACGCTACGAAAGCCCGAAAATTCCCACTGGAACTCGATGATCCTCAATGTCGGGTAATAACTTAAGAGTGTCACGAGAAAATCACGGTGAAAGTTCAAAGTCGGAAGATCTTAGAGATTAACGATCGCAAACGCTCAGAACTGAGCCATTTGGTAAAAATGTCCGCAATGTTCTGTTCACCGGAAACTTTGTGTAAACTGAAACATCCCGCCGTATACCACTCTCGTAGCCAATGATATTTGACGCGGATATGCTTAGTCTTGGAATTCTCCACGTCATTCGAAGTAAACTGGATGGCTGCGAGGGCGTCGGAATAGATGATAGGACGAGATATTCTGTTCAAGATCGGGAACTCGGTGAAAATGTTGTCGAGCCAGAATGTTTCTTTAACGCACTCAACCAGGGCGATGAATTCAGCTTCCATGGTTGAACATGCGACCGTTGATTGTTTTCGGCACGACCAGCCAATTGGCACATTTCCGATGAAGGTTACGAATCCGCCGAAACTTAAGGACGTTGCCAAGTCGCTTGCCCATGAAGCATCCGTACAAGCCCACAATTGGCTAGAATTGCAGCCGGAAAGTTCGATACGATAGTCGATGGTATTGGCCACGTATTGTAGGACTTGGAGCAGGGCTCGGATGTGGGTTTCGTCGTAACACGTATTGAACTGACTCAGCGAAATGACCGAAAATAAGATGTCGGGGCGAGTTCTCGAAGCAAGAAACAGGAGCGAACCGATGAGAGATCGGTAAGGAAAGTCCGGTAGATTTTCGGTAGACCCCTTCACGAGCGTCGTCCCGGGTGTGACGGGAACCTTCACGAGGCGATTGATAGAGACCTCGAACTTCTTAACGAGCTTGGTAATGTAGGCGCGTTGCGTGATGAAGGTTCGCCCAGCGTCTCGGATGAACTCGACGCCCAATAGCCTCGTGATGGGACCAAGATTAACTATGTCGAACTTGGACGAGATAAGCCGGATGATTCGGGTTAACACGGTGTCGGAAGCGTAGAACAGTACGATGTCGTCCACGTAAACTAGCATGACGGCACAATTGCCGTAAATGTACACACAATTGCACGCGGGCATCTTCCGAAAACCGAGAGCTCGAAGCGTTCCATCCAACTTTTCGTACCATTCCCTCCCCGATTGGTGAAGTCCGTAGAGGGATTTAACAAGTAGCCAGACGTTTGCGGGGTTCGAACAAGTTGCACCTGCGGGGATGCGCATGTATACCTTGTGCTTCAGGTCCCCATACAGGTATGCACTTTTGACGTCGAGGTGTGCGTCCTTCCATCCTCTGAGGACGACTAGAAGACAGAAGAACAGTCGGATCAAAACAAAGTTCACGACCGGACTAAAAACCTCGTCGTAATCAACCCCGATGGTTTGGCGAAAGCCTTGTGCGACGAGTCGAGCACGATAACGAGTTATTTCGCCGCTTAGATCCGTCTTCAGTTTGAAGATCCATTTACAGCCTAAAACTGTAGTATTGGGTGGTCTCGGAACTTCCTGATAAATCTGCCTCTCCTTAAAAATCCCCAATTCTTCATTGATGGCTTCACGCCATTTCGGAGCGTCCTGAAATTTTGGAATTTCCGCATAAGAAGTCGGTTCGGTTCGGCAGAGGTGAACAGCATGTCGCACTGCTGGGATCGTAGGGATGGTATGTTCTATGCTCCCGAAGAAGAAAAGTTTCGAATCGTATGGAAGGTCGTTCATGGTACAAAACTCTTCGACCTCCTTTCTGGATCTAAGTCGTAGATTCGGTTCCGGAAAGTAGTAAACATCGGTATCGATACAACCGGGCCGCTGATCCTTCCGTAAATGTTCTTCGCGGACCCATCGACGGAAAATGGTGTCACCACCGATATAACGCCAGTAGAAAGATGTTCTGCCGACCGAGGGTGCTTCGACAAACGTTGCACCTTGGGGTAATGGAGACATTGCACCTTGGTCGAAGATAGGCATCGTGTGGTGCAAAATATCCTGGCCGATTCTCCTACGTGTAGTTACAAAACGTAGAGGTGAACCAGGTGGTGAAAGACCGGGAGAACTTGCTTGCGATTCTGCTGAGACATGCTGAGATTGAGATTGCTCAAGCATATCCGGTTGGATTGCCTCTTCGCCGATCTGTTCAACATCTTCATCAGTGTCTTGGCCTTCTTCTTGATAAAGGATAGGATACGATATTGACCGTCCCATACTCGCTGAATCTGGTAATGCCAGCGCACACGCCTCTATTAATTGACGTTCAGGCGTTCTCAACGGAGAAAGGCGAACACAGGGAATCGATATCGATTTCGAAACGGATCCATTCCCGTTATCATCATCGTCATCATCGTCACTCGATGAATCATCATCAGATTCGACTTTCGGCCAATCCAAATAAACGGTGTCGTCAAACGACACTCTCTGTTGTTGTTGTTGACCAACTTCGGGTTCTGTGAATGTCTCTTGGCGATGACCATTCCGCGTTTTAAGCGACTTCCGATATGACTGATGTTCATCAATGCGTACATGGATTGATTCCGTTACGCTATTGTCTATAGGGTTCCACACTCGATAACCACGTGTGCCAGTGGCGTATCCCACAAGGAAACCTTCCCAAGCACGGGGATCGAGCTTTTTGCGTCCCGGTGCAGTAAAGTGCACCCAGCACTTGGATCCAACTTTCCTCAGATGACGTAACGAAAGAGCACGCTGGCGCCAAAGGATATATGGGACTTGATTGTTCAAACGAGAATGTGGACTGCGGTTCTTGATGTATGCGAAATTGACAGCGATTTCGGCCCATAAACCGGCAGGAAGTTTGGTTTCTTCAAGAACAGCCCGGAGATGGTCAGCCATCGTTCGGTTGATCCTTTCGGCTGTGCCGTTCATTTGAGGGCCCGAAGGGTTAGTCCGCTGACCCTGGATCCCTCTCTCCTTTAGATATTGCAGAAATTCGTTGGACATGAATTCGCCGCCCCTATCAGATCGAATGGCTTTCACGCGTGTGTTTGCAACACACTCGACTCGGGCGACGAAGTCCTTAAAACATGAGAAGACCTGGGACTTCTGGGCTAAAGGAGTGATCCATGTATATCGCGTCGCGTCATCAATAACCGTAAAAACGAATCGGGCGCCACCAAATGAAGGAATCGGATTTGGCCCCCAGACATCCATGTGCAGGAGATCAAGTGGCTTTGAAGTTGAAGGATGCAGATCAGGCTTGTGAGAAGCCCTTATGGACTTTGCAAGTCGGCAATCATTGCACGCCAGTTCCTGTGATACTTCCGCGGGTTCGAGTCCATATACCTGGTCGTTGTTCGCCAACAATCGCATCGCATTGGTGTGCAAATGTCCTAGGCGACTATGCCACAAACCAGTTGCGTCTTTTACGGAGGCAGGATTGGCAAGGGTTTTCTTTGGCGTTTGAACAGGATTTGGAATAACCTTCTTTTGTGATTGAGAAGGGTTACCAGCGGATTGGATAGGAAGAGGAAATGTAACAGGTGGAGGACTAGATGGAATGTGCTGGATTGCGTTGGCGTAGGATTGGATTGGAGGGTTGATGTGGATGGGCAAGGATTGTGGCACGGGTAAAGGATTAGTGGCAACCGAAATTGACGTTGGCACCTCAGTCGCAGGCAATGGCGGCATTTGAATCCTAAAATCCGTGATGTTTCGTTGCATAGCCTTCTGCTTCTTCGCCTTTGGAATATTCACGAAGTCAACTTCCGTCGTAACAAATGTCTGTACTGGCGGTTGTTGGATTATCTGTGAAGACGTAGTGGCAACCGTTGGATTTGTACACAACCCATCCAGGTAATACAATCCTCCCTTCTCCTTTGCTCTGAGAATTGTTTCAGCAATGTTCGATTTATAAATGTTGATCTCCCCGTTATAGGTGTGGATATGGTGACTAGTCTTGTCGATCCTCGAGACGGAGATTAGATTTGCCTCGAAATTGGGTGCATAAAGCACATTCGTTAATGTCACATTGCAGTGAGAATTGTCCACACGAGTCTGCAATAGGACATTTCCTCGGCCAGTCACTTGTGATTTCCCTTGTCCCAACTCGATGTCAAAAGGGACGATGTCTGAGAAATCAGAAAACCACGACCGTACGTGGGAAACATGGTCAGTGGCGCCGCAGTCGACTATCCATTCATGTGACTGCATCAGATGGGCAACGGGACGTTCAATCATCGGCGGAGCGTTCACGAAAAACACTGCGTTGCGAACCGGATGAGAACTTCCTCTCGGGCGATTGTCCTCGGGTTTGGGAGCCGAGTTCTTGCCACGCTTCTTGCTCTTGCTGCGAGAGCGTTGGAAAGAAGCTGTCGGTTGTTGATTCCGGTTGTCGCGTTTAGGATATGGGCACTTATTCGCATAGTGACCCATTTCGTCACAGTTAAAGCATTTGACCTGCGATAATGGACGACGCGGACGAGAACCTTGGCGGGATTGTTGCGGATTTTGATTAGCCGCGTGAGCTGACGCCGACACGTTATGTAGTCCTACGGATTTGAGGCGAAGGTATTCGGATATGAGCTGTTCGGATACTTTGTCCGGTGTAAAATTTGCCACGGGCCAATTGTATATCGCAAACGTGGCTTGCGCATATTCCGGAGGTAGACGATGTAAGTATTGGTAAGCATGATGCTTCTCCGACACTTCTTCTTCCATGTCTCGTAGTTGGCGTACGTGCAGGTTAACGCGACTCACGAAATCGACCATATCCTCGTTTGGCTCGAGGTGTAATCCCAGAAATTGCCATCTCATGGCTGCTTGACGAGCCAGAGAACTGGGAGCGAAGATTTTCGACAAAATGTCCCAAGCTTCTTTCGGGGTATTGGCGTTGTCCAGTGTGGAGCGTTTTGCTTCGCTCACGTGACAATAAATGTGTCCCAACGCCTTGTCTTTCTTCAGTTTATATTTCTCAGTCTCTTTCGGGGTTAATGTCAATAAATATTCGGCCTCCTTTTCTTCGGTGACATGTCTCCAAAGGCCTTCTGACTTTAAGAGCATGCACATGGAACGACGCCATTGTTCGTAATTGTTTATTCCTAGCATCGGACATTTCCCAGCCGTTGGTTCCGCGTAGCCGGATTTCTGCATCCTGGCGTGAAAATCCTTCGACCTTGCACACCGCGAAAACACAAAGGCGTAGAGAGTGGTACGGGCGTAGTAGAAGACACTCGTAGCACTACACAATCCGACGTCACGATCACAAACACTAACCGAAGCACAAGCACTTTCGAGGCGGAAAACCACAAATTGGAAGCCGATGCTACAATCAGCTGATAACCTAGAGTGAGTGTCCCCCTAGTGTCCTTTGAGATCGCCTGGGATCGCGGGAATACTAGGTGGCGCAGGGCTCAGCCTCACTCTAGAATACAAATGCAGCTTGGACAGACTTGTCCGAAGGGCTGCACCGATTCTAATAGGGAACCAACCAAAAGCCTTAAATAATATCTTAAAATAACAAAGTTTCACGACAGGGAAGGAGAAAAGTTGATGAATCTCTCGCGTAACGTCACGCGAGCTCGTGATAAAGGCACGAGCGGGTTTTCTCGTAAAACCCGTTAAAAGCGCTAATTTGGATTCGAAAATCCAAATTCTTCTCATTAAATGAGGCTCTTCACGAAAATACGCCAAAAATTCGTCGTAATAAATCAGATCGTCGATACTGTGCATACGCCGGGGTATGACACAGCGAGAATCGTCTCGTTTCTCGATGAAAAGACGCTATTTTAGCGTTGTCGTGTCGCAAATCGACAAAAACTGAAAATAAATAAAAAATTCGACTCAAAATTCGCGAGACCGCGGAATTATGGTCGAAATTAAATGCAGGGTCGCGTGGAAAACAGCACAGACTGCTCTGGAACGTCGGTAACGTAGCGGCGACGTTCTTCTTGATGAGATTGTAGGCGCCGGACATCAGGAAAATAGAGCTGAGACATGATTTAATGGGTGCGGGAACTCGCATTGCGCGACCGCCATCTTTAATCGTCACGAACCACAGTAAAAACGACTGCTTTGAGGCTAGCCGCCCTCAAAGTATGAATACAAGCTTACAATAGAACAAATCATTGTTAGCAAGCAATGATTTGTCCTTTACATGATAAACAATAAGGGAGGAGCAAATAAGCGATAAACAACTCAAAAGCAATGGAAAAACTAAACGAATATTGCTCATTTGAGCGGACGACGAGAAGGCACATCTTTACAAGTAAATAAACTAGTTGCGGCACATAACAAGCAGGGTAAAAATCAGGATCAACTAGTTTAACTAAGTCACAGCAAAGTAAAGACATGCACGTTGCATTTAGCCATAAATATGCAACTAATAAATCTCAAACAGTTGGGCATATCCCAACAAATCCCCCTTTGCGCAACTATTTGACTGCAACAAAAATATGCTCACAGAGCTGACATAATCTGGGGCGCGGCAACCATTTTGTCATCAAATCCGCGATGTTCAATTCGCCAGGCACATGTTTAATACTAAACACGCCTTTTTCATACCAATCACGAAGAAAGTGCAATTTAACATCTATATGTTTATTTGCACGGTTCTCGATCTTGTTTTTCGCATAATTGATTGCCGGCATGCTATCGGCGTAGACGCAAGGGACATTTCGGTTGAAACACAAGATGATATCGGCTTCGTACAGGCGTTCAAGCCATATCACTTCTCTCACGCCATCGACAACTGCGAGAAATTCGCTTTCCATTATACTCAATGAAGTCATGGATTGTTTTCGACAATTCCATGAAATCGGAACCCCTCCTAAATAAACTATGTGGCCACCAAAGCTTCTCCTACTGTCTTGATCCAAGGCAAAGGACGCGTCGGTGTAAACCGTTAAATTATTGTTCTTACAATTTGCCAGGTTGATAACATAGTTGGGGGTATTCGCCAGATATCTCAACACTTGTATTAGCATTTTAACATGCCTGTTAGAATGGGTCTCATTGTATTGAGATAATACAATAACGCTGAAGAGAATATCTGGACGCGTTCTATTCGCGATAAAGAGTAAACTCCCTACTAGGGACCTGTATGGGAACGTCGAGTTTATTTGTTCACCCGGTTGTACCTTCTGTATCATGGTACCGACTGTGACTGGGATTTTAATTTTATGGCACGGATCAATGTCGTATTTCTCGACTAATTTCGCAATATAACTCTTTTGATGTACTAAAATGTCCCCATTTTTCCTTTCAAAATGAATCCCTAATAAAAGAGTCACCGGTCCAAGGTTGACAATTTCAAAGCTCTCTTGAATCCACTCGATGATACATTGTTCAACGAAAGCATCACGACTAAACAAAACAATGTCGTCCACGTAAAACAAAAGTACGGCATCTGAGCCGTAATTATATACGCAATTCAGTCCTAAGACTGGAGTAAATCCTATTTCCAGTAATCGTTCGTGGAGCTTGAAATACCACATCCTTCCGGACTGGTGAAGTCCGTATAAGGATTTGACTAGACGCCAACACTTGTGTTGGTTCTCCTTGGTCCGGAAGCCCTTGGGGATATTAATGTATTGTGGCACATCAAGGTCTCCGTACAAGTACGCAGACTTGATGTCGAGATGTGTATCTCGCCAGCCTTGCAGAACCACAAGAGAACAAAAGAATATAAGCACGAGAACAAAGTTGACCACTGGTGAAAATATCTCAGTGAAGTCAACTCCCTCCTTCTGCCCAAAACCTTGCGCAACTAAACGTGCTCTCCAACGCTTAATTGCCCCAGTGTAGTCACGCTTGATTTTGTAAATCCATTTTGTTCCCAGTAAATTCATCCCCTCGGTTTTATCAACTTCCTCGTAAACTTTCCTGTCATTAAAGATATTAATCTCATCATCCATGGCATCCTGCCAGTCGGATTTATTGGGGTTGGACATAGCTTCTTCGAAAGTATCCGGCTCGACGGATGCATGACCGGCGAACCCAACGGTCTCATCTGTTGCCTTAAAGTCGAAACAACCCCCATCGTACTGATAGTTTTCCTCTTTGCACCATCGTACAACATCAATCCGACTGCGGATTCTATCGCCAAGTGGTGTTATGTAGATTACATCTACCTGGCCAGCAGTTTCACCACTCTGCCTAACGGTTTCTCTCCGCTGCCATTGTGTCATATCTAAAATTTTTAACTTCTCGGGAGCAGCTGCACGCTGTTTCACTGTGTCCCCCTTTAACTTAACACCCCGTGGTGGGTTCCTCCTAACTGGTGGGGGGGTGAGAGTCGGATTTGGAAGCCGAACTTCCACTTGTTGCTCCTCCTCTTCTTCGATCCCACCAACAGCTTGGGCGATTTCTTCCACAGCTTCAGGCTCGACCGCCTGTTGGACTAATTGGGGATTCGGAATCGCATGTTTCGGGGCCTGAAACAACTGCTGTATGACAGGGGGCACCTGTTGCTGTTGTACAGCAGGTAGGATCTCATCATCTGAATCTTCATCCCATGATGCCGCTACAAAATCTGGCTCACGTGGGATGGAATTTGATTGCACCGATTCATGCCAAAAAACATTTTCATTAATCTTTACATGCTTTGAAGCAATCACTTGGTTGGACTTGGGGTCCCAAACTCGATACCCACGCGTCTTAATTGCGTAACCGACTAGGGCCCCAGGCCATGCCCTTTCTTCCAACTTGCTTCTCCTTGTTTGCGAAGGAATGTGCACGAAAACTTTAGAACCGATACATCTTAGATGTCTCAACGACATTTTCTTGTTATGAAACAAGTTGTAAGGGGTTTTCCCACTCAAGCTTGCATGTGGGAATCTATTTTTAAGATAGACAACTGTCACGGCTAATTCTGCCCACAAACCCTTTGGAAAATTGTTTTCGAAAAGCATGGCTCTAATTCCCCCAACAATTGTTCTGTTTGCTCTTTCGGCCACGGAATTCATTTCTGGGGAGTAGGGGTTTGTTTGGATGCACTTAAGCCCAATAGAAGCCGCATAGTCATCCCACTTTTTCGACACAAACTCCCCGCCGTTGTCTGTCTTGATGCATTTGACCTTTTTCCCGGTGCTGCGCTCAACTTGTGTTTGCCATCGTTTGAAGCGCTCAAATGTATCCCCCTTATTCTTGATAATTTCCACCCACATGAAACGCGAATAATCATCTACAATTATTAGGTAATAGCTGGCCCCTCCCAAAGATTTAAAAGGCTGGGGGCCCCACAGATCCATGTGGATTACTTCCAAAATTCCCTTTGTAGAAATTTCCGGGATTGGGGAAAAGGTTGCCCTAGTGCTCTTTGCCTTCGAACACGCGTCACAGGGTGAAAGTTCTTTGTCGGAGAGTTTAACTCCGAAAATATCCGGTGAAATTTCCATTTTTGCAATCCCACTTGCGTTAAAATGGCCCATTCTGGAGTGCCAAATGTCCATTGGCTGTGGTTTCACTTTGATCTTTTCGATTTTTCCCCCATTCGAATTATTTTGCCCGTTAGTATCATTTAAATCGCTTTTCTTAAGATTTGACGCATTTACTAGCGCATTTACGCTCACTTGCTGCTTCGCTGCAGTCTGCACTGCGCCACTCAATGTGTTTAGTAATGCTGCCTTAAAATCTACTGTTTTTAGTAAAGGATTAATGACACTTTCACTTTTTACAACATTTTTGACCGAATTTCCACCCACCGCTGCACTCTGTTGCGCAGAAGGTGCAGTTGTGTTCACAATATTGGCCTCTATTTTGCAGTTAACTTTGTACATCCGATCATTAGTTTTATCTGCAACAAGGAAAGGCTCACCAATTCGGTCTCTAAACATGGTCAACTTTCCATTTTTGATAAAAGTTGTGAAACCAGCTTCATCTGTCCGGCCCAGCGATAAGAGATTTTTCTTAAAATTTGGCGCAAAATACACATTTTGCAGTGTGATTTCCCTACATCTGCCTGCATAACAAGATGTAATCAACACGTTTCCAATGCCCTCGATTTTAGACTTCCCTTCCCCCTGCTGGACACTATAGCCGGACAGTGGCTTGAAGGTCACGAACCAACTTCTATTAAATGAAAAGTGATCTGTCGCACCGGTATCTATGTACCAGTGCGGATCAAAGTCGCAATGTGACATCAAAGACAATGGTGGTGACAAGGTGACTTCCTCTTCAGTTTGGTGAACTGCCGCTGAAAACATTGTCAAGGGCTCATCAAAAATGTCAACTTGTCCCAAATTGGCCTTTTTGGTCTTTCCACCACGGCCACGTCCTCGTGCAGTGCCTTTTGCTAGCTGTGCAGAGGTGCCACCTCGTTGGCTTTGCATATTCGCTTGTTGTTTGGGCGGTGACGGGCATTCTCTCGCGAAGTGACCAGTGCCGCCACAGGAAAAACAAGTCCGAGGTGTAAATGGCTGATTTCCGCCTTTTCCGCGTTGGAATCGCCCTTTTCCAAAGAATGCGCCTGCATTATCAGTGGAATCCTGTGTACGCATACCATAGGAGTCTGAAGCTTCAAATAAACGATTATACTCTCCTAATAATCGGTCTTTCACTTTTGCAGGGGTGAAGTCCAAATCCTCCCAGTGATACATTATTTGTTTTATAGTCTCATAAGTTGTAGGGAGGAAATCCATGTATTGGAATGCAATTTCCTCATCCGTCGGTATTACTTTGACATTCGCGAGTTCCGCGACTTTTCTGTCGACACGGGCCAGAAAACACATCATCTCCTCATTGTCCATTAGATGCATTTGCAGGAACTCGCGCCTCAATCTGCCTTTCCGGGCGCGTGTGGTGGGCTGGTAAGCATCTCGGATTGCTTCCCACGCTCCTTTAGAAGTATCTTTGGCAACGGCCACGAGCTGTTGCGCTTCTTCGCAACTCAAGCATATCGTGGACCATGCTCGCTTCTCACGCACTCTAAAATCCCGTTTCTCTTTGGCTGTGGCGTTGGGACCCGGCGCGGTCTCGTCGCCCGTCACGTGGTCCCACACGCCTTGCTGGGATAACAACAACTTCGCACCAATCGCCCATTGTGCATAATTTGTCCCATTTAGTTTTTTGATTGACTTATAATCGTCGCATTTCTCCTCCGACGCCATATCTAGTCGATTCGTCGCGAAGATTACACTTTATCACTAAATAAATCGTCGCACACACCAAATGAAGCACAAAACACACTCTTTACGCTTTTATAAATGGCGTAAACCCCCAAAAGGTTTAGGCGAAAAATTATACAGTCTCCCTTGGACAAATCTCACTAAGTGAGATGCAAAACTTTACGTAGTATCTCCCGAGTTCCGACCGGACTCCTAGGACCGCGGGACACTCGGTGGCCAGAGAAAGCCTACGCAAAAATACAATTCCACTACGCGACTGCGTAAAGGGTGGAAAGGATACTACAAGACCCCCAAACAAAACCTTAAACTTATTAACAATGAATTTCGACAACTTAAAACTAAATAATAGTTGGCAAGGTGAAAATCCGTTGTTTTGCGGGTTGGTTTGCGTCGCAAAAATTCCCTCGTTGATCCCACGTCGTGAAATCGATGCACGTCGACTCAACGTGCTCGTCCGCACCTTCGTAGGATGTGCTCCGTGCACAAAACCTCGGGAAAATGCCAGCGCGTACGTTTAACCCGCTAACTGGTCTTCTAGGTGCTCAAATAGCTGATGCCTGTGTGCAAATTTATGCCCACACAGGTCCTTACGTTGAAAATTATTCTCACACGTCGTTTTTCGTCTGCTTTGACGAAAAATCCGGCCGCCGTCGAAAAATCGATTCGCACGATGACTTCCGTGTTGATTTTCAACGAAAAACGGTCCAAAAATTACGTCGTTTCGACGTATTCTTTGTTGAATCGTGATGAGAGCGTGTGTCGATCCGTACACACGATTCTCTGCTGGCTTCACGGCCGTACGCGATGAAGTAAAAAAAAATGGCGCCGCAGAAGAAAAATCTTCTTTATATCGGCAAATGTGCTTATTTCGCACGAAAAAACGACAATTCTCACACTGTTTTGTTCCAAATTCGTTGGCGAATTGCCCGCACACGTTGTCAAAGCTCGTCCGCTTTGCTAAAATCCCGAAAACGGCGATACGTCTCTGCGACGATACCGACGAAGTCGCGATGTCCGTTCCTTCACAAAAATCGCCGCCAATTCATCACAAACGGTTGGCCGCGTCGTCAACCATCCTCTGCTACCAAATGATGAGATTGTAGGCGCCGGACATCAGGAAAATAGAGCTGAGACATGATTTAATGGGTGCGGGAACTCGCATTGCGCGACCGCCATCTTTAATCGTCACGAACCACAGTAAAAACGACTGCTTTGAGGCTAGCCGCCCTCAAAGTATGAATACAAGCTTACAATAGAACAAATCATTGTTAGCAAGCAATGATTTGTCCTTTACATGATAAACAATAAGGGAGGAGCAAATAAGCGATAAACAACTCAAAAGCAATGGAAAAACTAAACGAATATTGCTCATTTGAGCGGACGACGAGAAGGCACATCTTTACAAGTAAATAAACTAGTTGCGGCACATAACAAGCAGGGTAAAAATCAGGATCAACTAGTTTAACTAAGTCACAGCAAAGTAAAGACATGCACGTTGCATTTAGCCATAAATATGCAACTAATAAATCTCAAACAGTTGGGCATATCCCAACACTTCTCACCGAAATCGGGCCGGAAATCGACGTAAACCTAAAACGAAAAATTCGCCGCGAAATTCGCGAAAATTCGCTGAATTTTCGGCGAAAATTAGTGGCAAAAGAATAGCTAAACCATCCTCTGCTACCAATTGAAGGGCAGCAGAGGAGAGCAGCGCAAAATTCGGTGCAAACCGAAGCGTGGAAACGTGCGCGGGCGCCGTGTCACTGACACGGACGTAGCGACAATGCTACAAATTGCCGAGACGAGTGCGCGCGGCCTAATGCCACTCATATGCGCCTAAACTAATTGTCAACAGCACAGAAGGTGCTCTAAATGAAATGCAATGCACTAAAAACATAAAACTTTACTGAAATGAATTGAAATCTTACATAAATGTCCATTTTCCAGGTGGAGAGAAACAGACAAGCACCAAACCGTGTGCGCGGCCATCTTGGATGGTGAAAAGTACAAGGATGACACCTGGTGTCGGAATTAGGCGTTACATAAACAAAAAAACTAGAGAATGCATGGTACTCCATGCTTAAGTACACAAAACGAGGTAAATATATAAATAATCATAAATAAAGTCGAGAATTGAATTATCACAACAAATACACTTGGATAATTAATAAACAAAAGATCAAATGTGATCCTATATCACATCGACACACTTTGGGCTATTTTTGACCAACAGGCCCGCCGCTCGGTCGAGCGGCGCACAGTACCCGCCGAGCGGCGCGATATTCGATACCCGTCTCTGTAAAAGCAGCCGTGCTTTTTCGGTCTCAGACTGGCCTTCGGGCCGGTCAAAATAATAAATAAATAAGTCGAGAATGGGCCACCGCCGGCCGGTGGGGCCAATCGTCGCGGGTGGGCGGGGCAGGCAGCCAACCGTCCACCGATCGATCGATCGATTGATTGATCGACCGACCAATCAATCGGTTTTCAGATTTCGGGTTTTCACGGGTCCCAGGTTTTTCAGGTTTTTCAGATTTTTCAGATTTTTCAGATTTCAGATTTCAGATTTCAGATTTCAGATTTCACATCGAATAATGTACGGAGTCTCTTCGGTGCCATTCTCATTTTGACCGTTAAGGACAGACAGACTGCTCCTCGACCAGGACCGACTAATGCGACAACTAGACCCGTCGCTCGTCGCGCGAGCCCGCCTCATTTTTTTCGCTCGTTTATTCACGCTTAGTTTTAAGAAAAATTTTCAAATTTTACAAATGTACACGAATAAAAAGACCGTTTACTTTTCGCTCCAATTGTTTATTCTTTATACGCCTTTACAACTCTTACGAGAAGATAAATAGAAAACGAGAAAATATAATCGATCGACCACGCCGTCGGCGCCTAACCCGAACCCGTAGTCCCCGCTTCGTTCTTCTCCTCCCCCGTCCACGGGACGGGCCGAACACCGAACACCGAGCGCCGAGCGCTGCGCGGGCACCTGGTGGCGCAACCGGGCAACATGACGCGGCACGATTCAAAACGCCGATCGTTTATTCGTTTCATTTTATTTTGTTTCGTTTCGTTTCATTTTATTGTTTCACTTTGTTTTATTTTGTTTCATTTTTTCTTTTTAATTCGCATCGCCGAGCGTCGCGTCGCAGCGCCGTGACATCGAGGTGAACAGCGGATCAAGCTTTTCCCCGCCATTGTTGTGCCCTTCTCCTTCTTTGCGACGCACACGCGTACATATATCGGTTCATTGGACTCCGTAGAGTGGGAAAAACAAACAAACAAACAAACAAAAAAAAAACGAACAAACGAGTAAGTAAGGCTATCCAATCGCATTATTTCTTAAAAAAAAAAACAAACAAACGAGAGAAGAAACGGAGCGGGCGAATAAAAACGGCGTGCCATGCGGGACAGCGTGCGTGAGCACAGAGGAGGGGGGAAACCCCGTCGATATCAAACGACTAGATTCAACGTTGGTTTTGTGGTTACTACTCGCGGCGCTATTATTTGTCCGTCCGTTCGTCCGTTAATCGGTCTAATGAATTAACCAATTAATTGATTAAACGACCAATTCGTTTATAAGTAGGCGATTGATTGACGAAAATGGACGACGAGCAACGAGGAGTGGGCGAAGAACGGACGGGAGTGAACCCCGAGGGCGGAGGTGTCACGGAGACCCACGCGGAAACGGGCGCCGAGGAGGTGGTGCACGTTTTGTCGTCGCCGTACGGAACAGCGGGAACCGAGAGCGCGGACCCGGGCGCCAGCCAGTCGTTTCCGAGCACGTTGTCCGGATTGGAAGGTGTGCGCAAACCCCGTCCAATGTAAGTACCACGGCGCGACCGGGTTCGTGCGGGATACCATTTACATTCGTTTTCGTTTTTCGATAGACGACTCGGCAGCGACAGCGACAACGACGACGACAACGACAATGGCAATGGCAACAACGGCGGTGGCGGCGACAACGGCAACGGCGGCAACGAAGCCAACGACGGCAACAGCGGCGGTGACGGGGCAACGGGGCGCGAGGTCGAAGCCATGCAAGCCAAGATCAACACCCTGGAAGTTGAACTGGAAGAATTGAGGTCGAACCTCGCCAACCACGGCGAAAGACTGGGGGCTCTCGAGGCGATGCTCCCAGTCCCTCCCAGCGGGTCGCAGTCGCAACAAACAGACTTTGGCTCTTACGACTCTGCGAAGGTGAGCAGCGGCGCCCGCCCGTGTCGTCGATTCGCTCGTTTTTTTTTTTTCTTCTTCTTCTTCTTCTTCTTCGTTCAGGACAAGCCCGTTCACAGCAGGGCGGGGATGTGTTGGCTGTGCCGCAGGAAACGCGCGAACTACGCCTACGACGACGGCGACGACGACGACGGCGGCGACGGCGACGACGACGACGATGGCGGCGGATGGAAACCGGCTGGCCCACTCAGGGACATTGGCGATCACTGGCGGAGTGTGCACACCGTGGCCAAAGACTTTGAGGCGGCCAGGAAATTGCTGCGCGGCCACATCGGCACATTCGACGGCTTTTGCCAGGTACGTATGTGTTTCCTCGCGCGGTCGCTCGGTGTCGTCGCTGAACAAATCGTATGTTTTTTTTTTTTTTTTGTTTTTTTACCCGACAGGAACTGTTTTCGACGACGGAGCACGCGTCCGACTGCCCTTTGTGCGACACGCAGCCGGATGACCTGAGGCAACATCTTTGGACGAAACATAAATTTTACGTACCGACCGCGACGATAAGGTCGAGCATCGACCAAAGGGGATGCGGCGAACCGAAACTACCGGCGCCGAAACGCCCGGCGCCGCAACGTGTCCCGGATCAACCGAAACGACGAAAGGGCGAGGCAGAAAAGAAGGTGAAAGAAAAACGTTTCGGTTTATTCGCTCGTTCACTGATTATTTTAATTTTTTATTCACTCACTCTCTATATCTCTCTCTCTCTCTCTCTCTCCCAGTAGAACAAAGCAACTTGGACCTGATGAAGGAAGGGTACACGAAGTGGATGTCGAACGTGCGTGACTGACTCGCGTCGAGGACTCGATCGAATTGACTCGTTCGTTTTCTTTTTCAGGAAGCCATCGACATGGTGCAACAACGCCCGGTGCTGGATCTCCTCTTCGGAAAGGACAAAGTCAGGGGCTTGTTTTCCATGCCCGCTTCTTTCCCTTCCCCGCGTCCCTCTCCTCTCGCTGGTACCTTTCGCATTGCCCCCGCTGCTGCAACTGCTCTTCGCACCGCCGAGCAACACGCCAAATCTGCCGCCGAGCAACGCGCCAAATCCGCCGCCGAGCAACGCGCCAAATCCGCCGCCGAGCAACGCGCCAAATCCGCCGCCGAGCAACGCGCCAAATCCGCCGCCGAGCAACGCGCCAAATCCGCCGCCGAGCAACGCGCCAAATCCGCCGCCGAGCAACGCGCCAAATCCGCCGCCGAGCAACGCGCCAAATCCGCCGCCGAGCAACGCGCCAAATCCGCCGCCGAGCAACGCGCCAAATCCGCCGCCGAGCAACGTGCCAAACCCACCACCGAGCAACGCGCCAAATCTACTGTTGTTGCCGCTAAACACGCCGGATCCATTAAACGTGCAGACGACAATAGCAACAGCAGCAGCAGCAGCAGCAGCAGCGGCGGCGACGACGACGGCGCCGAGGACAGTGGTGCCGACCTCTTCACCAGCGCCCGCCCCGATCGTGGTGCCGGTGCCGGTGCCACCAGCAAGTCCCGAGAATACGACGTCGACCTCTCGCGCGATCCCATCACCGTACGCGGCTTCACTTTCGTGCGTAGTCGGGTACCCGGCATCCCGCTCGTCCGCGACGACGACGATGATGAGGAACGCGCTCGCCGCGAAGTCCGCAAAAAGAACCGCGCGAAGGTAGAGTGCGAAGGCCAAATGATCCGCGCACAGAGTCGCGAGATACAGCGTCGGCGAGAAAGTGAGTTCGAACTCGAACACGCCGAACACGAGCCCTCGCCCGGGCACAGTCGCTGCACCGGGTCGCGGTCGCGGTCGCGGTCGCAGTCGCAGTCGCAGTCGCGGTCGCGGTCGCAGTCGCGGTCGCGGTCGCAGTCGAAGGAGTCGCGATCGAAGGAGTCACAGTCGAAGGAGTCGCGATCGAAGGAGTCGCAGTCGCAGTCGTGGTCGCAGTCGTGGTCGCAGTCGCGGTCATCTTCTTCGCGGCCGTTTTCGCAACCGTTCAAGGTAAGAAACGAAAAATCTCGTCCCGTATTGTCTCGTTTTTCTTTCTTTCTTTCTTTCTTTCTTTCTCGTATCCGTTCACAAATTCGCTCGTTTCAAATTTCAGACGTCCCTGTATCGCCACGATCGGAGTGGTGCCGCTGGCTCCAAGGCAACCGGTTGCGACAGTATCTACTGTCTCGGGGTGGCCGACCCGCAGATCAAATGCTCCGAGTGTTTATGCTCGGTGCACGAAGAGTGCGTGGGGCGGCCGTGGACCAAACGACTCGGCCGAAGCGAAGGTTTTGTCTGCAGCGGTTGTCGCGACGAACCCCTCTGCTCCAAACTGCGGTAGTTTTTTTTTTTTTTTTTTTTTTTTTTTTCGGTGTTGATCGTTTTTCGTTCGTCGAACTAATCCCGAATTTCTTTCGCAGGTGCTCCGTCTACACGACCAAAGAGGGCCTGGCCCGCAAAGAGCACGCTTGCTACCGGCACATTGCGAATGTCCTCCGAGGCGAGTCGGCGAGTTGGCGGATGAGCGCGTTTAAAGGGACCACCAGCGCGCGAGAAGACCTGGTGACGGACCAACACGAGGCGTTGATCAGAGACAAGGCGGTGGTACGGGTTAACGAATCGTTCGCTCGTTCGTTCGTTTGTTCGCTCGTTTAAATTTCCATTCACGTTTCAGAGTCGATGGCTGGTTCGCAAGATCGAGGGTCTCTACGAAGCGGAGGTCGGTTTGCTTCCACCGAAAGGCATTCCCCGCATGCCGCCGGATCGTCTCGCGACGATAGTGCCCAAGGTCCTGGTCCCGGAGTACATGGTCCGGTTGATCGCGGCAACGGAGGATATCGACCGGGACCACGCGGAGTTTCTATTGGAATACTGTGACCGTCCGCCGTATGCACTCGACGACCGGAGCTTTGAGTCGGTGTGAGCGAGCGAGCGACCGACCGACTTAGAACGACCGACCGACCGATTGACCGACCGACCGACCGACTTAGAATGACGCGAGCTGGACAGGCAGACAGCGAGCGAGCGAGGTGGACAACCGAACGCGCGAGCGACATCAACGACGTCGTCCGCGACCTATTTATTTTTTTTTTTTTATTTATTTATTTATTTATTTATTTATTTTTTTTCTCCATTCGTTCATTCATTCGTTCACCCATTCATTTATTTATTTGTTTATGTATACATACATACATATACACATGTATATATATACATTTTGTTGTTGTGTTATCTGCTCTCTCGAATAAATCAGCGAGTAAACCACACGCCTCGCCTCTCTCTTGTTGGTCAAAAGACCAATTTGTATCGATGAATATATTCGTTATTTCCTAGATTTCCCATTATGTTTAGGTATACAGCGTATTCTTGTCATTATTTGATTGATTTCGATGTTACTATTCGTTTTGCGCTGTCCCGTATGTAATTCCATACTCCTGTACCTTTTAGACTATGATTTGTTCTCCAATTCAATGATTTGTTCACACCTAATGTTAATTTCCGGCACCAGGGTGCCCTTATCACTGTATCCATAAATCCAAGATGGCGCGATCCTTTGATTCCAGCTCCTTGGATATTTTCCACCTGTTTTGTAATGTATATTTCGTTTTATAAAGTGTTTTATATATTTTTGACATTGTGTTGGGTCTATTCATTGCTTTAGAGCAGCCCACAGTGCGTATAAGCGACCTTACGTCGCGCACTTTGTTTGCAAGCGATACGGATCGTATCGCCGCCGTCCGCGCGTGTAGCGCGGCTCCAAACACGCTTCCAATCGGTGATAACCGATATTTTGCGCATTCTCTGTCTACATTGGTAGCAGAGGATGGTTGTTCAGTGAACAACCGTTCTATTTACCTGATCTTTCGACGCTTTTTCGCAAAATTCGCGAATTTGCGCCGATATTTTTATTTTCAGATTTTCGGCGGCCATTTTGTCTCGATTTTCGTCTCGCCTACGACGCCGACGTCCTACCGACGTTCACAGACGACCAGGGTCGTCAATCACATCAACACTTGTCTAATTTTCTCCGAAATTACGCGGGATTCGCGAATTTCGAGAGAAATATTTTATATTTTCAGATTATTCGTCGATTTTCCTTTCGCCAGTGTCGAAGTGACACTTTTCAACGAGAAACGGATCGAATTCCGCTGTGTATACCCCGGCGTATGCACAGTATCGTCGATCTATTATTTTCCGGACGAAGAGCCTCGATTTATCGAGAAGAAATTCGGATTTTTCAATCCGAATTTGCGTTTTTTCCAGTTTTTCGAGAAAACTGCGCCGTGCCTTCATTTGCACGAGGATCGCAACCGCGATCGATTCACCTATTTCTCCTTCTGTCGAAATACCATTGTTAATCTTAAGATAAATTTAAGGCTTTTGGGGGTTCCTTTAGAATCGTGTTTGCTCTTCGATCGAGTCCGATCACGCTTACACGTATTCTCCGGTTGTGCTTGTCGCGGTACAAGTGAGGTTTCCCGCGGCTCCAGGAAGCCGATCGGACCCTCTCAGACTGGCAACCGGAGGTTATTTGATTCCTTCAGAAGGAATTGCCCAATTTGTGGTTTTTCGCATCGAACACCGAGGGAATCGTGCAGTGAAGTGCTCCGAATTGTGAAAAGTGCTCCAATCTCGTGCGACATTTCAGTGCCTCTCTCTGAGCCTGTGTGATTTTCGCGTTGTGTTACGCTCTTCGCGAATCGATCTACGATGCAGAAAGCGGCCAACTCGAACAGCTTAATTCCGGTTCTCGGTGTCGACAATTATGAACAATGGCGATTGTCGATGCAATTTCTTTTGAAATCGGAAGGGCTCTGGAGGCACGTGACGGAGGACAAGGAAGCGGAACATATTGCCACGTTAACGCCCAAGGAATTGGACAGATTCATGATCAAGAAAGATAAAGCGTTAGGGCACATCTACATCCATGTGAGCCCCGCCAAGCGTACTGTTTTGGAAACCTGTAACACGCCAAAGGAGGCGTGGGACAAGTTGGCGAAAACCTACGCGCCCAGCTCTAGAGCCCGTCAAGCGGCGATGCGCTGGGAGTTTCTCAGCCTCCAACTCCAACCTGGCGAAGATATGCCGGACTTCATTGCCCGCGTCGATAATTACGTGCGGCAACTAAGCGATGTCAACGAGATTATTAGCCCGGTTCACCACGCGTACCAGTATCTGAAGTGTCTGCCGCCCGAATATGCTCAGGCGACCTTCGCAATATACCATTGGCCAGACCCTCAGTTTACGCCGAAGGATGTCGCCGAACAATTGATTTCCGAGCACATGCGGCTCAAATCCATCGGGTTACTCGGAACGAGCCAATCATCAGCTCACGCGTCTATGAAAGGACAATTCCGACCCCGAAATAAATCCGGACCTCGCGATATTTCGACGGTGAAATGTTTCAATTGTGATCAGCTCGGACATTACGCGAACCGATGTCCACGTCCGCCCCGTCAACAACAGGGTCAACCAGCGGCTTCACTGCAGCAACGATCGTCACGCAGCAAGAGTCGCAGGCGCAACAAGAACGCTGCCGCGAAGGCCAACAACGCGCGTCCCCGAGAAAGCTCGCATCCACACCGAGAGGGGACATTTTTCGTCAATGCGCCGCAGCTTATCCAACGTCCAGTCGCTCATTTTATGCAATCCAATGAGTGGATTCTGGATTGCGGCGCTACAGATCACGTTTCTCACGTGCGTGCAGGTTTCACTGAGTTTACCGATGTCATTCCATTCGACATCGAGTTGGGACAGGGAAAGTCCCAAGTCACGGGCAAAGGAACAGTTCGACTTCTTCTGGCGATCGATAAGACCCGATGCACCGTGAATTTGACCAATGTCCTTTACGCGCCGAATTTCGAGGCAAACTTGATTTCGGTTTCGAAGATAGACAAGGCACGACATCACATCCACATTTTCAACAGTGAGATACATGTTTATCAATCGGACATTCGCAGCCCACTCATCCGTGCAAAGGAGAGGGGCGGGTTATATTATGTGGACGGTTTGTGTACTACACCGACATTTGCGACGACGGTTTCTCCCACCGTACAACCGACGACTCCATCGCCACCTGCGCAAATGTACGTAACGACCGAGGAGGATTTCATTAAAATCCCCAAACCGAAAAGGGGAAAGGGCCAACAGCGAGAGATCACGGATTTTCGAATAGAAATGCCGATTGTTGAGACTTCGAAGCAAATTCTGAACCAACAAGCTCCTATTCCGACCAATCCGATACCTCCTCCTATCCCCACGCAAATCCACAATGACCTGACCGTTCCTCCTTCCTATGCGAGTGCTTTGCAGTCGATCCCGACAACCGTTCCAGCCCTAATTCCAAATGCAAATTCCTTTCCTCCCCTCGGCAACCCGTCTCAACCGAAAAAGAAGGTCATCGCCAATCCAGCCTCCGTCAAGGATGCCACCGGCTTATGGCATAGCCGTCTTGGCCACCTTCATACGAATGGAATGAAGCTGTTGGCCGCAAACGACCAAGTTTACGGAATGTCACCAGGGGAAGTGAGCAGGGAATTGGCCTGCAACGACTGCAGAATAGCCAAATCGACAAAAGCTTCTCATAAGCCTGATCCGAATCCCTCGACTACGAAGCCTTTGGACCTTCTCCACATGGATATTTGGGGGCCCGCCCCTGTGCCATCGTTTGGAGGAGCGCGTTTCGTCCTTACCGTCATCGACGACGCGACACGCTATTGCTGGATAATACCACTAGCCCAGAAATCGCAGGTTTTTGCAACCTTTAAGGACTTCGTCGCTCGAGTTGAGAGAATCCAGGACACCCAAATAAAAGCAATTCGGACCGATCGAGGCGGAGAGTTTATGTCAAACGAGTTTCTCCGGTATCTACAAGACAAGGGCATCCAGGGTCAGCGAACGAATCCGTCATCGCCACAGATGAATGGCACGGCCGAGCGCATAAATAGGACAATGGCCGACAACTTTCGTGCAGTCTTATCCGAAACCAAGTTGCCGGAGGCGCTCTGGGCCGAGCTCTCGGTCACGTTTGCCTACATCAAGAATCGGAGCCCTCATTCTCGACTTAATAATCAGGTCCCATACATCCTTTGGCGACAGAGAGCCCTTTCGTTACGACATCTACGAAAAGTCGGTTCCAAGTGCTGGGTGCACTACACCGCACCAGGACGCAAGAAGCTGGATCCGCGGGCCTGGGAGGGATATTTAGTCGGCTACGCTTCAGGGACCCGTGGATACAGAATTTGGAACCCAACTGACAACCAAGTCTACGAATCTATTCACGTTAAGATCGATGAGCGGCAGTCGTATCGGAAATCCATCAAAATTTCGACGCAGCAGCCGCAACAATCGTTTACTGGTCCCGGACAGCAAACCGTTACATTTGATGATAACCTACATTACCATCAGTGGCCGAAGGGATCTGATTCCGAGGCGTCAGAACATTCTGCGAACGATTCCGAACGTGTGTCGACGGCATCTGCTTCGATGCACACGCCTCTGGCTTTTCCGCACATCCACATACCACCACCGACAACTCCGGAACGGGCATTGCTGGATTTATGTGCGACATTACCTCCAGGTTCTGCGTCTCTTCGTCAATCCCATCACATTTCGTACGAAGAAGAACGCGACACCGACCATGACATCCGAGAGATGGACGAATTGTCGATTTATCCTGAAACATCCGAACACGTTGATGCGTCAGCGGAACAATCGGCACGACCATCGCCTCCGACGACTCCTCGTACATCCGCTCCGCCATCACCTCAGCGATCGGCAGCGCCTTCTCTTCCCCGTGAAACACCGGTACCGACGCCGAGATTTATCACGACACGTCGTCAGCAACGTGTTGATGATCAAGCTGCGCAAGGGCTGCAAATTTTCGACCCCGATCCCAATTCACCAGCGACTGCGCGCCACACTACTCATAAGTGGCGATTCGTCGGTGGAGATGGCGAGTGCCGTGAATGGGTACGCGAGGAACACCTGAGAAAGGATCAAAAGCCCGGAAAGATTTTAATCGATGTCTATTATTTTCCAACTCCGAAGATCCGTCTAAGATCTTATCACGACATCGAGGAGTATTGTATGTTGAACAATATTGATTACGACCCCGGACTGTTTTTCTTCGGTAATCTCGAACATAAGTTACCAACTCTTCCGGGTGTTCGTCATGCGGCTCATCTATGCCGAACCGAGCCGGCTTCATTCGCCGAAATTCCCAAGTTCAACGACGCTCCGAAATGGCGTGAAGCGATTGGAGAGGAGCTCGATATGTTTAAAGAGCGAGAAATCTATAAAGAAGTTCCCCGACCACCCGACACCACTATTCTTGGCTGCAAGTGGATTTTTAAACTCAAAACTGATGCAGCCGGAACCGTCACCCGATACCGAGCACGCTTAGTAGCACAAGGTTTTTATCAAACCCTCGGAGTCGATTTTGATGAGGTGTTTAGCCCAGTCGTGAACTTCATATTGATCCGTCTGTTTTTCTGTCTTCTCGTCGTATTGCGTGGTTGGCAGGACGCCCACCTCGACGTGAAAGGTGCGTACCTGTACGGGGAATTAAAGCATAAAGTATACATGAGAATCCCTGCAGGTGCCACATGCACCGATCCAAACAATGTGTGGCTTCTTCTCAAATCACTTTACGGCCTCCACCAATCCGGGAGACAATGGTTCGAGAAACTCGACGAGACGCTTCGGGCCCTCGGATTTCGAAGACTGCCAGCATGTAATTGTGTTTACGTGTTCGGGAATACAGCTGTTATGCTGGTCTACGTGGACGACATCGTCGTGTTTTACGCGTCCGACAGCGTTTTCAAACAGCTAATCCGTCTCATCTCTTCGAAATTCGATATAGTCAACCTCGGACCGATCACGAAGTTATTAGGCGTCGAGTTTATCCGCGACGCCGGACGCACTTTCATAACGCAACGTGCTTATATCGCCAAACTGGTTAAGAAATTCGGGGCGACGACCAATAATCTCGTCAAGACACCAGTGACCCCGGGAACGACACTCGTTAGAGGATCGACCGAGAACTTGGATGATTTTCCATACCGATCTCTAATCGGTTCACTTCTGTTTTTGGCATCGAGAACTCGTCCCGACATACTCTATTCCGTCATTGCTTTGGCACAGTACAACACGTGCTATAATCGAACCCACATCCGCGCCTTGTTGCAGGTTTTGCAGTACGTAGCAAACACTGCAGAACTTTGCATCGAATTATCCGGTTGCTCTTCTAGTCAACTATCTGCATTCACCGACGCGTCGTGGGCAAGCGATCCGGAGACATCGTTGAGCTTCGGAGGATACATCGTATACGTTGGAAATGTCCCCATTGGCTGGTCCTGTCGCAAACAGTCGACCGTAGCGTGCTCAACCATGGAAGCCGAATTCATCGCCCTGGTTGAGTGCGTGAAGGAGATTTTCTGGCTCGACAGCGTGTACACCGAATTCCCGATACTCAATCGTCTATCCCGACCTATCGTGTATTCCGACGCCCTGGCCTCGATTCAATTTACGTCCAATGACATCGAGAACGCGAAGACGAAACATATTCGCGTGAAGTTTCACTGGCTCAGGGAGTGGTTTACTGCGGGAGTCTTCGATCTTCGAAAGGTAGCCGGCGAAGTTAATACCGCCGACATATTCACAAAGTGGCTATCTTCGGAACGTTTACGATCATTGATTTCGAGGATCTTCCGAGTATGAACAGACCGTGACATTCCTATTTTTGTTTATCACAGTTTCGAGGATCATCGGGTTTCTGTGGGAATACCGAGCTTAGTTAAGTGATAACCACGACAGTACCCGGCCCGATGATTCGACTTTATTATTTTCTTTTCTCGTCAATTATCAACTGTAATTCCAGTCTACGTTCATCTTGTCCCCTGATAAATATTTCCATCGAAGAGGGGATTTGTTGGTCAAAAGACCAATTTGTATCGATGAATATATTCGTTATTTCCTAGATTTCCCATTATGTTTAGGTATACAGCGTATTCTTGTCATTATTTGATTGATTTCGATGTTACTATTCGTTTTGCGCTGTCCCGTATGTAATTCCATACTCCTGTACCTTTTAGACTATGATTTGTTCTCCAATTCAATGATTTGTTCACACCTAATGTTAATTTCCGGCACCAGGGTGCCCTTATCACTGTATCCATAAATCCAAGATGGCGCGATCCTTTGATTCCAGCTCCTTGGATATTTTCCACCTGTTTTGTAATGTATATTTCGTTTTATAAAGTGTTTTATATATTTTTGACATTGTGTTGGGTCTATTCATTGCTTTAGAGCAGCCCACAGTGCGTATAAGCGACCTTACGTCGCGCACTTTGTTTGCAAGCGATACGGATCGTATCGCCGCCGTCCGCGCGTGTAGCGCGGCTCCAAACACGCTTCCAATCGGTGATAACCGATATTTTGCGCATTCTCTGTCTACATCTCTCTCTCTTCATTTCTTCTCAAAAACGTTCAAATCAACCTACGAGGTTGAAACAAACAAAAAAGAAAGAAACCCGAAGTAAAGTAAAGTAAAGTAAAGTAAAGTAAAGTAAAGTAAAGTAAAGTAAAGTAAAGTAAAGTAAAGTAAAGTAAAGTAAAGTAAAGTAAAGTAAAGTAAAGTAAAGTAAAGTAAAGTAAAGTAAAGTAGAGTAGAGTAGAGTAGAGTAGAGTAGAGTAGAGTAAAATAGAGCACTCGAACCGAAAGCGACGAAATTCCAGACGACCACGAAGACGCTTTATCTTCGGCCCCGGGTGGCCGAGCGGGCAGGGCGACCTGCCGCACGGAGCTGGTGACCGAAGGTTCGCGTCCCGCTCCCGCCGACTTTTCGTTTCACCGATCTTCTGGACAATCCTACTTCTATGATTTCTTACAAATGAGTACTTTACTTTATGAACGAATTCTCATGAATACTACTCTCCCGCAAGACCCGCGGGAGGGGGGGTCGAAGGTATCGGCCCTTCTTTATTTTATTTCATTTTATTTTATTCTATTTTTAATTTTATTTCCACCTACCTATCTACCCGTCTGTTTATTTATTTGTTTATTTATTTATTTATTTATTTATTTCTTTCTTTCTTTTTTCTTCCTTTCGTCTCTTTTCCTCTCGTTCGTTCGGCCAAAATGAAACGAATACTCGAATCGGAAGCGACGAAATTCTAGACGACCACGAGGACGCTTTATCTTCGGCCCCGGGTGGCCGAGCGAGTAGAGTGACCTACCGCACGGAGCTGGTGACCGAGAGTTCGAGTCCCGCTCTCCCGACTTTCCGTTTCTCCGAAATTATTCGGTAACATCTCTTTCTTTCTTCGTAATTACTCGTTATCGTACTAGTGGTTTATTAATACATTCTCATGGGCAATACTCTCCCGCAAGACCCGCGGGAGGGGGGGTCGAAGGTATCGGCCCTTCTTTATTTTTATTCAATTTATTTATATTTATATTTATATTTATATTTATATTTTATTTTTTTTTTATTTAATTTCCACGTGTCTATCTATCTACCCATCTACCTATCTATTTATCTATCTATTTATTTATTCGTTTATTCGTTCGTGTCTTTCTTCCGTTCATTCGACCAAAGTGAAGTAAATTGGAACCGACACGATTCTAGGCGACTACGAGGGCGTTTTATCTTCGGGCCCGGGTGGCCGAGTGGGCAGAGCTACCTGCCGCACGGAGACGTGGACCGAAGGTTCGAGTCCCGCTCCCGCCAACTTTTCGTTTCACCGATGATACAAACGATTCTTTCTTTCTTCCATGATTTGAAACTTACGAATGATTGATGTGATGTGAATACTACCCTCCCGCAAGACCCGCGGGAGGGGGGGTCGAAGGTATCGGCCCTTCTTTATTTTATTTCACTTTATTTTCATTATTTTTTTTTTCTATTCATTTTTTTTATTTCCACCCATTTATCTATTTATTCATTTATTCATTCGCGTCTCTCTTTCGTTCATTTGGCCAAAGTGAAGTAGAATAGAGTACTCGAATTGGGGCCGACACAATTCCAAGCCACTACGAGGGCGGTTTATCTTCGGCCCCGAGTGGAAGAGCGGGTAGGGTGACCTGCCGCACGGAGACGTGGACCGAAAGTTCGAGTCCCGCTCCCGCCGACTTTTCATTTCACCGATGTTTTCTCAGAAACCCTTCTTCTATGATTGATTTGTTACAAATGAGTACTTTACTAACGCATTCTCATGAATACTACTCTCTCGCAAGACCCGCGGGAGGGGGGGTCGAAGGTATCGGCCCTTCTTTATTTTATTCGACCTCCCTCCTCTCGTTCTTTTATTTTATTTCATTCCACTTTTTTATTTTATTTATTTTTTTTTTACTTATTTCTTTCCATTCTTCTCTCTTTTTATTCATTCATTCATTCATTCATTCATTCATTCATTCATTCATTTATTTGGTTCGTTTTGTTTTTATAAATCCAGTCCGCGTCGTCAGGTGCCGCTCTACGGAGTTTGCGCCGCAGCAAAACAACACCCATTCCTACCTTTGACCCCGCTCGACGGCGTCATTCAATCCGCACGCACCATCGTCGAAAAAGAAAGAAAAAGAAACGAGAAACGAGAAATAAACCAATAAAGAAAGACGAGCCGACCGACCAACTTTCCCGGTTCGTGTTTATTAATTTATTAATCAATTAATTGATTAATTGATTGGTTGGCTAAACGACCGTTTCGTCCGTTCGTTCGTTCGTTCGTTCGTTTAAGCCATGACGGACGGTTTCCCCAAAACGGACGCGGGCGCGCGCGTGTGGGTCGCCGCGACGACGTCGTACCGGCAGGACGTCGGTTTCGCCGGCGGGACGCCCGGCTACTGCGGTCGCTGCGTGCCGAGCAGCTCGGAGTTCGATTACTTCGAGGAGCTGTTCGGCGAGGCGGCCCGTTTCATCGTGACCGCGACGAATCGAGCCATCCGGAGAGAGGCGAGAGAGGAGGAAATGGCGCGAGCGCAGGTGCCGAGAAAAAAACAACGGTGACGATCCGCGACACTCACGCTCACGCTCGTTTTCGTTTTCGTTCTAGGTGCTCGCCGCGTCGCGGCCACGGCCACGAGGTCCAAAGTCCAGACGAACGACGGCGGCGACGACGACGACGACGACTGCTGCCGGTGGGAGCGTCGTGGCCGTTGCCGGTGGCAGCGGCACCCGACCCGGGGCGCGGTGCGCGGACCCGAGGGTGCGCCTCACCGCGGGCGACCGGAGGGCGGCCGACGCGACCGCTCGACGACAATTAGCCCCTCCTCCCCCTCCTCCTCCTCCTCCTCCTCCTCCTCCTCCTCCTCCTCGGCAGAGGGCACGTGGGCCGGTTCGACCCCTGGCGCTGGACGAGCTGTACGCGTACCTGGGCATTCTCGTGCTCACCGGTTACAACCGACAGCCCGAACTGCGCCACTACTGGCAGGGCGACAGGCCCGGCGATCTCGGCGCGCCGGCCGTCCGACGAGCGATGACGCGCCAACGGTTCGAAGAGGTTTCGCGTTATCTCCACTACAGCACGCAGCCGTCGTACCAGCGGCTGCGCGTTGGCGGGTCGGCGGCCGGCTCCGACGGCGGCAGCACGACGGGAGAGAGGGCGGCGTTCTTGAAGGAACGCGAACGAGAGGACGGCACGACGAAAGTCCGTTTGTTCGCCGATCTGGTGAACAAGCGCTTTCGCGCGTGCCGCGAGCCCAGCCAAACTCTCTGCGTCGACGAATCGATGATCGCCTACCGGGGTCGATCGGAGATGAAGGTGCGTGCGGGGGTCGCCCTCCGATCTCGTTTTTCTCTAACGTTCGTTCTTTCTTTCTTTCTTTCTTTCTTTAACGTTCTTCCCAGGTCCGTCAACCGGCCAAGCCCATCAAATGGGGCTTCGAGTTGTTCACACTATGCGACGCGGGCACCGCCTACGTGCTGAACGACGAGGCGCACATCGGCAAACGCGCCAAAATGTTCTTCGACCCGGACGAGGAGCCGGAGCCAGAGTGAGTCACTTCGTCGTCGCTGTTTCTCTCCTTCGTTCTCACAATTCCTTCTTTTTCTTTTCTCTTTTTTTCGTTTCCAGGTACCCGGGCAGCATCATCGGACGCATCGTCGTCTATGTCGCCAGGCACTACCTCGGCAAAGGGCACACGATTGCGTGCGACAATCGATTCACGTCCGCCGTGCTGTTCGAGCACCTCTTTGCCCGCCACAACACAATGGCCGTCGGGACGCTGCGGTCCAACGCGGCCCAAATGCCGCCCGACCTCCCGGACCCCAAGCGGTACCGAGCCAACGCGAGAGGTAAACCGCCCGCTCGCTCTTCGCATCGTCGGCCGATTGATTGATTGATTGATTGATTGATTGATTGATTGATTGATTTCACTTCTTTTTCATTCATAGGCGATTTCCTGCATCGTCAGAGTGGCCGACTATTGCTTACCCGGTGGAGGGACACGACGACCGTGAGTCTGCTCAGCACGAACGTCGACCCGTTGGCGGCGCCCGGGCACGTCTCCCGTCGCATCGGCGGCAACAGGGTGGACGTCCGTTGCCCGGCGCCCGCGCTTTCGTACACGCGCAATTTCCACTGGGTGGACGTGCTGAACAGGCTGGTCTCCTCGTTCCGCATCGGGCGCCGTTCCCCGTACTGGCACCGGTACTTCTTCTTCCACAAGCTGAACCAAGGCGAGGGGGGCGCCGTTTGCCACCGATTAATCCGTCGCTAATTAATTCTCGCTTCTCTTCTCTTCTCTTCTTCCAGTGTGCGTCAACGCCCGAATCAATATGCTCGAGGCGACCTCGGGCGCGCGAGGCGGCCGATCGCAGCTGCAGTTCAGGAGAGCGCTCGCCACCCAACTCATGTCTCGACGGGAGGGGGCCGTGTCGGGCGCGGCCCCCGCGCCCGGCGGACCCGTCGTCCACCGGCTCGAACACACGTCCAAGAGCAAGCGGTGCAAGGTGTGTTACGTGCGCCGCAAGGAACGGCACGAGAGCAGTTGGTGGTGCGTCCCCTGCGAAGTCCACCTGTGCCGGCCGAAACACGGTCGCGATTGTTTTCAGATCCACGTGGCCGGCGCGGACAAGTGACCGCAACGTTTCCACGACCGAGCGCGCGCCGACGCTCGGGCGTCCAACCGGCCGGTTAATTTTGTTTTATTTCATTCCTCCATTTGCCAGAACGCGGCGGAGTAGTTTTGTTTGTTTTGCTTATTTATTTATTTATTCATTTATTCCATTTTTTTTTGTAAGTTAATTTTATTATTTATTAACAAAAGCAACAATGACGACGTATTGTCGATGCCGACAAAGAAAAAGAAAAAAAAGAAAAAAAAAAAAGAAAAAAAGAAAACAAACGAACAAATCAATAAAAACGAACAAAAACAGACAAGTGAAACGAAAACGTGTGAATTAATTATCTCGATCGGCCAACCAATCAATCAGTCGGCCGCGTTGGAACGCGCCGGAACGGTGGCCCGATGCTCGCGGCGCTCACTCGTCGTGGCTGCGTCGGTCGCCTCGTTCGACCCGGGCCGTTCTCGGGTTTCGGTCGGCCCTTCGGCGGTGGCGGCGACGACAACGCCGGCTGGCGGTTGGTCGTCGGGCTCCTCTCGGGTCGGCGAACGACTTAACTGGGGACGCAACCCCTGAAAAAAATAAAAAATAAAAAAAATAAAAAATAAAAACAAACGATCGGGTCGAATTTGGACCGAGTTTGGCTCCACTTACGGTTTTGGCGGTGAGCAGCGTCACCATTCGCGGAAACTGCTCCGTCCTCCGTTGGGCCTCCTGTTCGCGTTTCAAGCGCTTCTCCAGCCTTTGAATTTTTTTTTTCAGGTCCTTCACCTCCGCGTTCCGTTCCCCCAGCGACGTCGACATTCGTTTCAGCTGCGCCGCGTTGTATTTTAAGTGGCGCTGCCACATCCGTTCGTGTCCGGGTGGACACAACATCTGCATCCGCAGCTGCTCCAGCTCCAGCTCCCGCTCCCGCTCCCGCTCCGTCTCCGGCTCCGGCTCCGGCTCCGGCTCCGGCTCCGGCTCCGGCTCCGGCTCCGGCTCCGGCTCCGGCTCCGGCTCCGGCTCCGGCTCCGGCTCCGGCTCCGGCTCCGGCTCCGGCTCCACTGCTGCCACTGCTGCTCTCGCTCCTGCTCCCGCCGCATCCGCTCCCGTTCCTGTTGCCGCTGCCACTGTAGGTGCGGCGGCTCTAACTCCCGTCGCTTCTGCTTCAGCCGCCCCCGTCCCAACCGCTCCCGTCGCTCCTGCTCCAGCCGCTCCTGCTCCCGCCGCTCCTGCTCCCGCTGCTCCCGCCCCCGTCGCTCCCGTTGCCGCTCTCGCTCCCGTCGACGCCACGCCTCCCGATAGACCGCGTTCTCTCGGTCCAACTGCTCGAGACGCCGACAGACTCGGCGCTGGTGGGACAGCTCTTGCAGCTTCAACCGGTCATCGATTTCCTTTTTCTTCGTCTCCAGCTGCCCCCGCATCTCTCGTCCCAACCTCTCCAACTCGTCGTCCGTGGCTCGGCGCAGTCGTCGCTGCTCCTCTCGCAGTTGGCTCCCCAGCGCCCACAGGAGCCGCGCGGTCGATGGCGGCTCTTCCCCTCCCTCACTCTCCTCGTTCCCTTCGAAAGGCGGTTCGACCCCGGTCGTCTCGATCTAGAGAGAACGAACGAAACGCGAATATAATGTTGCGCCGGATAACGCGAGTCAACGCGAGAATAATTAACTACTCACCTCAACTTCGACGATTAACAACGACGATTAACAACGGCGAGAATGAATGGTAACGACGGCGAACGTTGTCGTTGAAATTGGCGGCGCTTTATCATCGGCCCCGAGTGGCCGAGCGGGCAGGGTGACCTGCCGCACGGAGCTGGTGACCGAGGGTTCGAGTCCCGCTTCCCGCCGATTTTTCATTTCTGGCAAAAACTGTATCACAGAAACACTTATATCTATCTTAACATTGTCGAGTCTATTGCACGGTTGTGCGCCATTCTTTCTCTTCAGATAGTGAGGCACACTCTCTCGCGAGGTTGCGAGAGGGTGGGGGGAAGTCGGAAGATTCGGCTCTCCTTTTGTTTTTATTTTTTTCGTTCATATTTTTGTTTTTATTTCTATTCTTTTTCTCTTCTCTTCTCTTCTTTTCTTTTCTTCTCTTTTCTTTTTTTTTTTGTTTTTTCCTCCCCGAGATTCGAACGGGGCTGCCGAGTCGAGTTGGGTTAAAACAGAAAAGGAAGAAATTCGAAGCGACGAAATTCTAGACGGCCACGAGGACGGTTTATCTTCGGGCCCGGGTGGCCGAGCGGGCAGGGTGACCTGCCGCACGGAGTTGGTGACCGAGAGTTCGAGTCCCGCTCCCGCCGACTTTTCATTTCCGACAAAGCTGTATTGTCAAACACGCATTCCACAGCATTTCAGTTGATATTGCCAAATATTGTGCCGTTCCAGTTTGGTCCCTTATTATTTCGAGATGGTGATGATGAACACTTTCCCGCGGGGTTGCGAGGGGGTGGGGGAGAGTCGAAAGATTCGGTTCTCCTTTTGTTTTTATTTTTATTTTTATTTTTATTTATTTTGTTTTATTTTGTTTTATTTTTTATTTTTTAATTTTCAATTTTATTCTATTTTTCTCCCCCGTCGATCATCGTCGCCACCGTCTCGTGTGGCGGTCGGGTGAAAGGAAAAAAAGAAAAAAAAAAAAAAAGAAAGAAAACCCTTTGCATCACCTTATCCGCGATGTGTCGGGAGGGCGTCTGAGAACCCACTCGCCCATTCTCAGCGGCCGCATTTTCCAATTTTCGCCACCGGATGTCGCGCTCGCGTCACGCTCGTCCGTATCCCTCTCATCCCCACTCGTTGATTGACCTACTGGCTTCTTCGTCTCCCCTTTCGTCGCTCCTGCCGAGAAAGGTAAGCGAGATCGTCAATCGGATCGGGTCGGGTCGGACCGAAACCAACTCGACCGATCGACACGCGTCCTCCCGTTTCTCGGCCGCCGACGCGCGACCGGGATTAATTGATTGGTTTGGTTCGGTTCGGTTCGGTTCGGTTCGGTCCGATCGGCGAATTTTCTCTTTCGTACGTTCGTTCATTCGTTCGTTCGCTCACCCGTTTGTTTGTTTATTATTTAAATCTAGCCACTCCATTCGTTCGTCCATTTTTTTTTTCCCCGTCAACATCCTCATCGCCGCCGCCGACATGTCGGGACATCGCCGCGACCACCCTTCGTAAGTTTCGCGACCGTTTAGTTAGTCAGTCAGTCAGTCAGTCGGTTAGCTAGTTGGTTAATCGACCAGCCAACCGACCGACTTTCTTTTATCTTTATTTTTTTTTTTCTAAGGATTCCACCGCCGCCGCCGCTGCCACGCTCCATGGTCGAGTGGAACCTGGGCGCGGGACGGGGCAGGGCGTCCCGATTCGCCGGTCGCGCGACCCGCGGCCACCCGTGAGTACCGTGATCGATCAATTACTTGATTGATTTATTTATTTATTTTAATTTCTTTTGGTTTTTTTTTTTTTTTTTTTAGAGTTCCACCGCCACCCATCACGCCGGACATGGAGGTGATCGGCGCGGCGGTGGATGCGGCCGGTCGCTCCGCCGCGACGTGCAGGGCGGCCGAGGGCGTCGCCCGCGCCCTCGAGTTTCCCGTTCCAGAGGTGGCCATGGCGGTGGGCACGACGTCGGTGGTCGTGGCGGCCCGCCTGGCCACGTGGACGACCCGCGCGGCCTTCAGCTCGGTCGCGGCGGCCGTAGCGGTGGTCGCGGCCACGACGGGCAACGAGGAGGCGGTCGACGCCGTCGTCATGGCGGCCGGTGCGGTCGGGGCGGCTGAGGCAGCCACCATCGCCGTCGACGAGGCCGCGACGGCGGTAGAGGCGAGCGCGCGAGGACTCCGTCGTCGCCGCGCCAGGAGCTCAACGATGTAACCGCCACCACCACCATCGCTCCTCGTTCCATTTTTCAATTTTTCAATTTTTCAATTTGTTAATTTGTCAATTTTTCGGTCGTCTTTCAATGTTTCTTTTAAATTTTTAGTTTTTTTTTAATGTTTTAATGTGCAAATGTATAAACGATGTATAAAGAATGTATAAACAATTATAAAAACGAACAACATTTTTTTTTTTTTTTTTTTTTTTTTTTTTTGCGCATTTTATTTTTTGGCCTCAAATCGGCAACGAGGGAAAAAAAAAAAAAATAATAATAATAATAATAATATGATACCGCGGAACACCTGTCCACAGTTCACACGGGGAATGAACAGACAAATAAATGAACAAGTAGATAAATAAATAAATAAATAAACGAATAAAATTCTCTCGGCCGCCACCCTCAATATTCGATCGAAGAATTTCCGTCCACCGGCCCCACCGGCTCCACCGTCTCCATCCGCTCCGCCGCTTCCAGCAACCTCCCCTCCATTTCCTCCAGCATCCTCTCGAATTTCCCCTCCACCCTCTTCAACATGCTCTCGAATCGCTTCTCCAGTCTCTCCAGCATCGCTTTCAGCATCTCCTCCGTCCTCACCACCACCCCCTCGACCGTCCTCTCCGGCGCCGCATCCCCGCTCTTCTTTTCGCCCGACCGTGGCGGCAGTGGCGGCGGCAGCGGTCGCGCTGACGCGCCCCCTCGACGCGACTGGAAGAAAAAAATAAAATAAAATAAAATGAAATAAAATAAACAAATTGAACCGGATTGAAAAATGTCGGGACGCGGTACGAACCCTCTTGATCTTCGTGGGATCGTTGGTTTTCTTTCCACACTCGGGCTCGTCGAATCCGCCGGCCTTCGCGAGGTCCCACCCACCAAGCCTCAGAAACCCGACGCGCCGCGTACGAGCGGTGGGCGTTCTTTTTTCTTCCATTCGTCTATTAGTATTGTAAATAAAGAAATAAATAAATAAATAAATAAATGAATGAATGAACGGAAAAGAAAAAAAAAAAAAAAAAAAAAAAAACAAACAAACAAACAAACAAACAAACAAACAAACAAACAAACAAAAACAAAGACAAAGACAAAAAAAAATAACGGCGGCGGTGGCGGCGGTGGCGGCGGTGGCGGCGGTGGCGGCGGTGGCGCTGTGCGAGTTCTCGTCCGTTCTGACGATGATAAGTGAAGTTGTCAACGCCGGGAAATAAACTGGAGACGAAACAAAAGTCATTTTGTGCCTGAAAACCGCACAAACGCGTCGGCCATCTTTATTCAGGCAAGAACAGCTGAGCAAGTGAATATGTACAGGTGTCGAGGCTGTTTGCCCTCGATCTAAAAGTAGAACAAATCATCCTGATGGAAAGGTTGATTTGTTCTTTACATAACCAAAGTAAAGATAACTCAAAGCCAGCATTAACACTGGATAATGCACTGGGGGAAATAATAGATAAACTAAATCATAGCAGACGACAACTCGAAATCCATTGATAAACATGAGCCAACTGTAGTATTTAACACGCATTGCGACAGTCAGATGCAGTTGGCTCTCGATTCCAGTACAGTAAACAATGCGACCCGAATTTCGCCTTTAACGCACTTAGCCAGAAAAGGTGCGCCGTTAATACGTGAAATGAAAAACTGCTTTGACCCAACAGAACCCCCTCTAAACAGTTATCCATTTCAATCAAAAATGTGATCGCATAATGCGTCAAGACGTGGGCGGGAAACCCACTTGGTCATAATGTCTGCGATGTTCAGCGCGGACTTTGTTCCGATCGAAGATGTAAATCCCCTTAACCATTTCCTTGCCCCAATCCTCATCGCTGAGACCAGTCATGGTATCTCCTAAGGTACCTTGTTTTAAGTAACAAAAACTAGCGAATGGTAGAGGAACTTGTGCCCGCGGTTTCGCTTTAAAGTCGAATAACCCTGCATCATATTCGTAGTCTTCTTCCTCACACCACCTCACTACATCGATGCGACTTCTAAATCGAGTGCCCGTCGGTGCAATGTAGTGAATGAAAACATGTCCGGCTTGTGCTCCGGATTTCCTAATATATTCTACTCGTTTCCATTTCGTGATATCAATTTGTTGTAATTCAACTCCCCCAACAGCCCCAGTATGCCTGCCCCTTACATTAGGAGACTGTGCCACTGCCTCTTCATATCTGGCATCATCGTCACTGCCTTCACTTGGAGTAGCATCTCCTGCAGTGTGAGCGACATCCTCTGGTAAATTAGGGTCTAATTGGGGTAATGAAGCAGGTTGAGACGTAGATGCCTCATCCTCTGACTCCGTCGTCGTTGCAGGAATAATCTGCGGCGTGGGAAGTCTAACAGTTTGTTGCGTTGTCGACACAGGGGGACTTTGGGGAACTTCCTTCTCTTCTGCTTCGGATTCGCTAATTAGATGAATGTACTCATCAGATCCAAACCCCCTCTTAGCCTTAACACTTCCCAATCCTTTTGGAACTGCTTGTGTTCCCTCGTACCAATATTGACTCTCATCGATTTTCACATGTTTCGATGCAAAGACTTTGTTCTTGTGTGGGTCCCAAATCCTGTATCCAGCTGTGGTTATTGCATAACCAATTAGGGCCCCTGACCAAGCTCTGCTGTCTAATTTGCTTTTCCGTGTTTGCGCTGGGATGTGCACATACACTTTCGACCCAATACAGCGCAAATGTCGCACTGACATACGACGTCCGAAAAATACGTTATAGGGAGTCCGTCCCTGTAAACTCGAGTGAGGGTATCTATTTTTCAAATACACAATGGTATTTGCCAACTCAGCCCATAAAAAGTGTGGAAACCCATTTTCCAATTCCATAGCTCGCACCCCCTCTATGACGGTGCGATTCGATCGCTCCGCGACCGAATTCATCTCGGGGCTGTAGGCGTTGGTCCGTTCACACTTGATTCCGCAAGATTTAGTATAATTATCCCATTCTTTGGACACAAACTCACCCCCCCTATCTGTGCGGATCGTTTTAACCTTTCTAGAAGTCGCACGCTCGACTTCTGCTTGCCATACTTTAAAATGGGCAAAAGTTTCACTTTTATGCTTTAAAAAACTGATCCACATATATCTAGAGTGGTCGTCCACAATAATGAGATAATACTCAGCCCCCCCTAAGGATTTGCATGATGCGGCCCCCCAAAGATCCATATGAATTAAATCTAAGATTCCCTTGGATTTGATCTCGGCTATTGGAGAAAAGGTTGCTCTAACCCGCTTGGCCCTATTGCACGCATCACAAGGAGAAGCCAATTCATTGCTTAATTTAACGCCAAAAATTTCTGTGGATTTTTGCATCATCACAATGCCCTTTGAGTTTAGGTGGCCCATTCTGCCATGCCAAAAATCCATCGGTATTGCTTTATCATTGTCTAATCTCTTCCCATTAGTATTATTATTAGCCGTTAAAGCCGTTTTAATCGGTCCCATCACTGTAGGTTTAGTCTGTTTCACTCCCGTCTGATTAACCCCCTGTACCACATTACTAAACGTGCGCGCATTGTTCGCATTGCTCGCATTATTCGCTGCGCCATTTGTTGCAACAATCGTTTTCCCATTCGATTGCACATTAGAAGTGGTTAGTTCACACTTAACTCTAGGCATGGTTAATACAGTTTGTTTTACACAATTATTTATGCCAACTGCCTCCTTCTGCGCAGGGATGGCAGTTGCATTTACAGAGGTGACAGACACATGTCCGTTAACTTTATATAGGCGATTGCTGAGTCGTACAGCTGTTATCGATGGGTCTTCAATCTTTTTCCGAAATAAAGTCATTTTGCCGTCTGCAACGTAAGTGCGTAAGCCAGCCTCATCAGTGCGCCCGAGAGAGATAAGATTCTTCCGAAAATTCGGAGCATAATAGACGTTGTTCAAAGTAACAACTCTACTCCTGTTGCCATATGTGGAAATTAACTCCACAGATCCAATCCCTTCTATTTTAGAGGTCCCTTCCCCTAACTGCACTGTGTAATTGAGAGGCTTAAAATTTGCAAACCACTCTTTGCAAAAGGCAAAATGGTCAGTAGCACCGGTATCCACGTACCAAGCGGTGTCTACTGGTCCATTTGACAAAAATGACGATACAGGAGGCGGTGGCTCCTCCACTTCCATGTAGAGTGAGTCCGGGTCGTCAATCCAATTGTCGACTAAGTTGGCTTTGCGCCCACCACGTCCTCCTTTTCCACGATTTTTCCCACGTGGTTGTCCTCTAAATTGAGACGTTGGTCCAACGTTGGACGACTGAGGATTCTGTCCAGTTTTGCGTTGCGAGGGACATTCTCTCGAGAAGTGACCCGAACCGCCGCAATTATAACACATCACGTTAGGTGATTTGACAATTTTCCATTGCATTGCCGCGTAGTGTGCCAATGGTTGCTGCACACACGAAGCCCCCAATCCACGGTCCTCATCTTGTTCATCTCCACTTGAGAAATCTGTGTCCGATGATGTGTCCATCGGTTGAACCGGTGGGGGATGCAATCTGTCATATTCCATTAAGAATTCCTGGCGAATCCTTTCCAGATTAACGTCCTCCTGCGGCCAATCATCAATTCTCGCCTTCATAGGCTCGTATTCAGGCCCTACACCATCCATATACTGGAAAATGACGAAAATTGGAGTCAATTCCAGGCCTGCTGCGTTAACCTCGACTGCTTTCTGATCCACACGGTCCAAAAACTGTCGCATTGTCTCGTTATCGTTCATTCTTAAGTCTAGAAACTGCCGTCGCAGTCGAGCTCTCTCAAATCTCGGAGCTACTGCCATTTTGCAGGAAATGTAGCACAAAACACAAAATTCACTAATTCGTAGCACTTTGCACACAAACAAATACACTTTCCCACCAAAATGAAGGCGAATAATATACACTACTTCCCGGGGTACAGCTCAATAAGTGAGCACAACTAACTTGACCAGTCGCTACAAGGGCTTCCGTCCGACACACCTGGGGTCGCGGGATCGCCCCCTTGCTTCGAGCAAGCCTGGCCAAGAATAGGATGACACTAGGCGAATGCCTAAAGGGTGCCAAACAAACAAAAGGTCCCAAAAGCAAAAACTTAAATTTATACAAAGTAATTCCGACCCCGAAAATGCAATAAATAATACGTTGTGAAGGTGGCACGTTGTTTTCCGTTGTTGGCGGGACAAATTCGTCGCCAAAATTCCAACGGCGATCCACCGACGACGTACGGTGCTCCAACGTAGCAAACGGGCGTGCGCGTATGCACTAACCCGCCCAGAATACGAATTTAGCGTGTATTCTGGTTCCACCAACTTCCCGGTCTTCACTATTGCACTCGTACGTGCAAATAGTGGCTCTTGATCCCGACAATAAACGTCGTTTGCGCGTGCTCGTCTCCTACGATGCCGCGCACACGTAACTCGCTCGAAAAATGTCCGTCCCGTTAGTTTCGCCAAAATTCCGCTTCAAAATAAATGCCTGCTTGTTCCAGACGATTCCCACGACGATAATTAGTCGCCACGTTGTGTTTTCCTTCGCTGGAAAACTCCACGACGTGAAGAAACGGCCCAAACTCTGCTTAAACTCGCATCGCACTGGGGGCCGCCATCTTGGAAATGGTCGGCAGCGAAGCTCGACGAATGGCCATTTTCGCTTGAAATGAGCCAAAAATACACAATTAATATTCGAAATAAATTCCTTACTGTTCGTAAATGTCCTTTCCACGACCCAAACGATCGTTGGAACACAGAATCGGCGATGTGAACGTAAATACGACGTTCGCTCGTCGCGTCAAAGCGCGGATACGGTTCCGCCCAAATTGACGTGTCCGGCGTCGATTTCGTTATGAAATCCGCTGGAAAACTTCACGATTCGGCCATCAACCATCCTCTGCTACCACTGACGATGATAAGTGAAGTTGTCAACGCCGGGAAATAAACTGGAGACGAAACAAAAGTCATTTTGTGCCTGAAAACCGCACAAACGCGTCGGCCATCTTTATTCAGGCAAGAACAGCTGAGCAAGTGAATATGTACAGGTGTCGAGGCTGTTTGCCCTCGATCTAAAAGTAGAACAAATCATCCTGATGGAAAGGTTGATTTGTTCTTTACATAACCAAAGTAAAGATAACTCAAAGCCAGCATTAACACTGGATAATGCACTGGGGGAAATAATAGATAAACTAAATCATAGCAGACGACAACTCGAAATCCATTGATAAACATGAGCCAACTGTAGTATTTAACACGCATTGCGACAGTCAGATGCAGTTGGCTCTCGATTCCAGTACAGTAAACAATGCGACCCGAATTTCGCCTTTAACGCACTTAGCCAGAAAAGGTGCGCCGTTAATACGTGAAATGAAAAACTGCTTTGACCCAACACGTTCGTGTGTGCGCGGGAAAACAAACTTTTACTTAAATTTGCTGGCCAGTTTGTCGATGCAAATTAAAAGAAAAAAACGAAAAAATAAATAAAATAAATAACTTAATTAAATAAATAAATAAATAAATAAATAAATAAATAAATAAAAAGAGAACCGAATCTTTCGATTCTCTCCCATCCTCCCGTTGTCTTACGAGAGGATGTTGCTACGCGGAGGTCGTGTAATGTAATGTACGCACGAATCGACCGAGCGAGACGGACGCGACGAATCTTATTAAATTTATTTTTTTTTTTTTTTCAATTGTTCGTCGTCCGAATCGGTCGTGAGGCGTTTTAATTTCAAATGCGAGATTAAATAGCCGCGTTTTATCACCGGCCCGGGTGGCGAGCGGACGGGGTTACCAACCGCACGGTGCCGTAGGCCGAGAGCGCGAAGAGAGTCGTCGTGTTTCCAAATTACGTCGCCGAACGTCGCTCTACGCACAGACGGTCACCGCACGCGACTCGCACCACACTCGAGGACACTCGGACAACCCAAAAGTGAGTAATTAGTCGCTGTTGGCCTTTAATCTTAAATAAGGTGAGTTGAAGCAGTTTTCAATGTTTTGTAACACTAGCACAAATTGTGCCGCCATCTTTAATATCATGGAAAAACATGTGAGAACAAATGATACATGGTTTGAGGTTATTTCACCTCACAAACTATAAGAAGGACAAATCACTATTGTATTCAATTTGATTTGTCCTGTACAATGTTTAAACATAAACAACTTAAAACAGAACAAGTTCTTAATGCAAAATGCTCATAAGAGCAGACGACAATTAGACAAATCATTATATAAAGGTAAATCAGTTGTGGTAACGAAACACGCATTAGATAAAAAGCAATAACAACTGATCTGCAATTCCGGGACATAATACAATGATAAACTAATCGCGGGACAATCGTGCTAATCCGGAAACGCACGAAGTAATCTCTCCATCGTAAATCGGAACTGACTGTGACAACACTTGTCCCTAAACTTTACATATCAATACCCCCTCTGGACAACTGTGTCACATGTCAAAGATGTGTCCACACAATTCAGTCAAACGTGGTCGGGCTAACCACTTGGTTAATAAATCGGCCACGTTCAGTCTTCCAGAAACGTGCCGGATGTCGAAGACCTTGCTTTCATACAGATCGCGTAAATAATGAAAGCGAACCTCGATGTGTTTGTTCGCTTTATTTTCTACGCGGTTCTTGCTATATTGTATCGCCGCTGTGCTATCAGCCAAGACACAGGGCTGCAAATTCCCAAAGTAGTCGAACATTACCGACATGTTGAAGAGCCTCTTAAGCCATATCAGTTCCCTGACGCCATCAACGATGGCCACAAACTCTGACTCCATCACGGATAACGTGGTCATCTTCTGCTTTCTACATGACCACGAAACCGGAACACCGCCCAGGAAAACCACATGACCTCCGAAACTCCTTCGTTGGTCTACATCCGTAGCGTATGACGCATCGGTAAATACCGTTAGCAAAGCGCTTTTGCATCTCGAGAGATCAATACAATAATCCTCAGTACTTTTCAGGTACCTGAGTACCTGCAATAACATATTAACATGTCTCTGAGAATGTCGCTCGTTGTATTGGGAGAGCACAATGGTGGAAAATAGTATGTCTGGTCTGGTTCGCGACGCCAAAAACAGAAGACTACCAACCAGCGATCTATAGGGGAACACGGTGTCAAGTTGTTCATCCTTTTTCACCCCCATTATCATAGTACCTACAGCCCCAGGTAAATGAACTTTATGCGACCCATCGATTTTAAAATGGTTGCATAATCTCTCGATATATTTGCGCTGATGCACTAAGATCTTGCCATTCACACGCGTAAATTCTATGCCTAGTAAATGGGTCACTGGCCCAAGGTTTACCATTTGGAAATGGTCTGCTATCCAGGACAGGACATCTTTCTCGATCTTTTCGTTGCGTGAAAAGATGACTAAATCATCGACATACACGACTAAAACTACATCTCTGTCCATACAATAAACACAGTTAAAACCAGGGACCGGTTTGAATCCTATGTGCAACAGTCTGTCGTGCAACTTTTCGAACCACATACGGCCCGACTGATGCAGGCCGTATAAAGCTTTGTAAAGCTTCCAGCACTTGCCGACATTCTGTGGCGTTTGAAACCCCTTTGGAATTCCCATGTATTGGACCTCGTCCAAATCTCCGTAGAGATATGCGGCTTTTATGTCCGCATGTGTGTCTCTCCAATTCATGAGGACGACCAACATGCAAAATAACACCAAGATAACAACAAAATTCACCACTGGTGAGAACACCTCGGTGAAATCTATGCCCGGTCGCTGTTTAAAACCTTGGGCGACCAGTCTCGCTCGATGACGTCTTATTTCCCCGGTATTATCTCTCTTGATCTTATAGATCCATTTGCTGCCTAGCAATTGTTGGTCTTTCTCACAATCAACCTCTTCATATACCTTTCTTTCATTAAATATGTCAATTTCTTCTTGCATTGCGCCAACCCATTCGGACTTTCGCTCGCCTTTTATAGCCTCCTCGTAGGTGTTGGGCTCAAGCGCACACCAACCCGCAAAACCCGCAAATGGGTTCGGAAGTTCTACATTTTGAGTTTTCCCTGAGAAATCAAACAGATCTGCCTCAAACTCGTATCCGTTTTCTTGGCACCAATGCAATGCCTCAATTCTGCTGCGGAGCCTTTTCTTATCTGGCGCTACATAATGCGCATAGGTTTGCCCAGCATCCCTTCCTGTTTGCCTAATATATGGTCTGATATCCCAATCATTCATATTCAATTTTAACAAAGGAACACCCCCAACTGCTACAGCCTCTTGGCCCCCTCTTACGTTTGGAGAAGCTAACAGTGCTTCTTGAAAAACCTCTTCATCATCACTGACTTCGTCAGTTGGTTCTCCAGTAAATTCAATTAGTTTTGGTTTCTTAAAAACCAGGGGTTTAGGGGTTGTTGGTAATGGGGGCTTACCAAGTGTCAAATCCACAGCTGGTGGAAGCGGCTTTAAAACAGGTGGCACGGCTTGTTGGACAGGTAAACCCTGAATTGGGGGAACTTGACCTGGCAAAATTTGACCTGGTATAGGAACAGGTGCTAACCTCACTGGTGTTGGTGCTTCGTCATCTGACTCAAGTCCCAAGTCACTCACATTAAAGTATTCAAAACTTTGTGTCTGTTCCTTTCCGTTTTTAGGAATGTGGTTCCCCTTCTCGTGCCAATATTCATTTTCATTAATGGTCACGTGTTTTGACCCAAAAATCTTATTACGTGTTGGGTCCCATATGCGATATCCCTTTGTATCAGTACAATAACCTACAAGGGCTCCAACCCAAGCTCTTGGTTCCAATTTGCTATGGCGTTGTTGGGCAGGGATATGTGTATAACATTTTGACCCAATGCATCTTAAATGCCTAACTGAAGCCCTTTTGTTATAAAATACATTATAGGGGGAACGATTATTTAATTTCGGATGTGGGTATAGGTTTTTAACATAAACAAGAGTTACCGCTAACTCTCCCCACAATCTCTTGGGAAGACCCGTTTCGATTAGCATTGCTCTCACCCCCTCTAAGATTAGGCGGTTGGCCCGCTCTGCGACAGAATTCATTTCGGGCGAATAGGCATTCGTCCGCTCGCATTTAATTCCTTCTTGTTGAGCATAATCTTCCCATTCTTTGGATACAAACTCACCCCCTCGGTCAGTTCGTATCGCTTTGACCTTTTTAGATGTCGTACGTTCAATCTCTCTTTGCCAAATCTTAAAAATCCCTAATACATCACTTTTCTTTTTCATGATGTATATCCACATAAAGCGTGAATAATCGTCCACTATAAGTAGGAAATAACTCCCACCCCCAAGGGTTTTAGTTTGGCTCGCTCCCCAGACGTCCATATGGACAAGGTCTAATATGCCTTTGGTCAAAATCTGTCCTATTGGGGGAAATCCAGCGCGTGTTTTCTTGGCTTTCATGCACGCGTCACACTGGTCCATGTCTCTATTAGACAATTTCACTCCAAAAATATCTGTTGACTTCTCCATGTCAACAATACCCTTTGTGTGTAAATGTGCCATACGGCCGTGCCAATAACTAATATCTAACGCTTTATCCGCTTTCCCATTAGGCTGAACCCCATTAATTCCGCTGGCCGGAAGTGCACTCGCGTCTGTCGCGCCGGAAACTATTTTCCCTGGAGTTTTACTGCCCTTGATGCCTTTTGGTGTTTCTAACACCTCACTATAAGACGGTTTTATAGTATCGCTCGCCTGCGTTACGCATTCACTCGAATTAGTATTGGATACGCTAGTATTTACAACATTAACACTTTCAGTAACATTCAGTGTATTAGTAATCGGATTACTTATGCTAAGTGCATCCGCATGCGTCGGAATTGCACTTGCATTTACAGAAGGAACCGCAATCTGACAAGAACTCTTGTACATTCTGTCCGACTGACGCATGGCTGTCAGTATTGGTTCCGTAATCCGTTGTTTGAAAATGACCATTTTCCCTTCACCAACTCGGGTTATATACCCAGCCTCATCAGTGCGACCGAGGGAAATCAAATTCTTAGTGAAATTAGGTGCGTAAAACACATTCCTTAATATGAATGGGTGCCCTTGAGATTTATCTTTCGATTCCAATTTAATATCTCCCACCCCGTCAATTTTGGATGAACCCTCACCCAATCGCACTGAATAATTAGAAAGGGGCTTGTAATTCACGAAACCGTGTTTGGTGAAAGTAAAGTGGTCGGTGGCGCCAGTGTCCACATACCAAGCCATGTCTTGCACCCCCGATGATGTAACAAATGAAGACACGGTTGTCGTTGATTGTCCAATAGTCTGCTGAAGCGATGTGTAGAATCCTTCCAGTTCCTCAGAAGAGCTCAGATTAGCTTTTCTTCCCCGTGCACGTCCTCGGCCTTTGCCGCGTCCACGAGACTGAGAAATATTCGATGCAGATTTGGTCGGCACAATCGTAAAGCCCTGTTTCGATGAAGGGCAATCGCGTGAAAAGTGTCCTTTTCCGCCGCAGTTATAGCAAACAATTCCTTTTTGCTGCGGCTTTTGCGGATTCGTCGCATAAGCACCAGATGCAGATGCGTCTCCTGGCGCAGTTCCACCATGAGTTCTGTTGTACTCAGCAAGGAGCCTTTCTTTAACTTTGGCCACTGTAAAGTCGGCCTTGTCCCAGTGGTACACAATGGATTTTAATGCCTCGTATTCAGGCCCGAGGAAATCCAAATATTGGAACGCGATTTCCTTTTCCGTTAAAGTAATATCCACGTCCTTTAACTCTATCGCCTTCCTGTCCACCCTAGAAGTGAACACGACCATGTCGTCCCCTGGAAGCATTTGGAGCTGTAAAAACTCCCGGCGTAGCCTGGCTTGTCGCGCCATCGTGGTCGGTTGGTACGCAGTTTTTAATGCGTCCCACGCTTCTTTTGCTGTTTTATTTGCGACAGCAACTCCCTTCTGGGCTTCCGTACAGCCGAGACAAATGGAGGAACGTGCACGGGATTCTCGTGCCTGGAAATCACGCTTTTCCTTCGGGGAGGCCGTTGCGGCCAACGCTGGCTCGGTTCCAATTACGTGAGCCCAAACTCCTTGGTGCTCTAAGTAAAGCTGCATGTCGACGGCCCAAGACTCATAATTTGCACCATCTAATTTGCGAATGTTTGCATTAAATGGCTTGGAAAAATCTTCCATCACTTCACTGGCCATTATAAAATTCGTAGCACAAACACAAAAATCACTCAAAAAACACAACACTTGCAAAATATCACACTTAACCCACCAAAAATTAGGCGAAAAATAATGCAATTCCACCCGGGGTACAGCTCAATAAGTGAGCACAACTACCTTGACCAGTCGCTACAAGGGCTTCCGTCCGACACTCCTGGGGTCGCGGGATCGCCCCCTTGCTTCGAGCAAGCCTGGCCAAGAATAGGATGACACTAGGCGAATGCCTAAAGGGTGTCAAACAAACAAAAGGGCCCAAACAAAAACTTAATATTATTGACAAATAATTTCGACCCCTAATATACACTATTATGATGTGAAGATGGCAAGTTGAGATGATTTCCGTGTTGAAATGCTGTCCCACGCTGAAATACACACGGAAATTGGGCTGACGTGTCTTCCACGTGCACACTTCCGTGCAAACGTGGGCAAAATCGATGCAAAACGATATTGCGCACTTCCGCGCCTTCGCAATCGCGGTCGTGCGAATTGCGGCTCTTCAGTGTCGAATACACGTGCGTATTACGTACGCACGGGTTCCCAAAACGTTGCCACGTCGTTCGAGACGTGTAGGACGAACGTTGACCGTTCGTAATGCGAAATATCCGTGTTGATCGGCGATACACTCGTACGCGGCGAAAAACACTCAAAATCGACGAACTCCGCCGATAAATAGAAGCAAAAAGAGTTAAAACACCTTGCACTGATGTAAATAATAAATACAGACACTCGTAGCAACTCACAAGTACCGAAAACCGCTGGAAAACGATGCAGCAAACAGTCCAAACACTTAACAGCTGGGCGGCGCCATCTTGGATTTCTCAAAATGTGATCCGGTTTGAAAAGTACAGTTTCACGTGGTTTTAGCAGTTTCCTACTGCCAAATGCCGGATATTTTAACGAAAATATCTTGTTGACATCTCTAATGATGAAAACGCTGGCCTTTCCACGCTTGAAACCGCTCAAAACCGTCGAAAAACGAACAATTTCGAATCCGCCGACCCCCGTTGTTGGCTGTGCTGCTCGGCGACGTGTGGAAAACGTTTCGTCTCGCCCCCCTCCGTTTTCCGTGCGTCGTGGCCGCCCGCGACGTGGAAAAACGCCGAAAAATTGCTTTAAACAACAGCAACTCACCAGAAACTCATGCCTCTGCTACCACTGTTGGCCTTTAATCTTAAATAAGGTGAGTTGAAGCAGTTTTCAATGTTTTGTAACACTAGCACAAATTGTGCCGCCATCTTTAATATCATGGAAAAACATGTGAGAACAAATGATACATGGTTTGAGGTTATTTCACCTCACAAACTATAAGAAGGACAAATCACTATTGTATTCAATTTGATTTGTCCTGTACAATGTTTAAACATAAACAACTTAAAACAGAACAAGTTCTTAATGCAAAATGCTCATAAGAGCAGACGACAATTAGACAAATCATTATATAAAGGTAAATCAGTTGTGGTAACGAAACACGCATTAGATAAAAAGCAATAACAACTGATCTGCAATTCCGGGACATAATACAATGATAAACTAATCGCGGGACAATCGTGCTAATCCGGAAACGCACGAAGTAATCTCTCCATCGTAAATCGGAACTGACTGTGACAACACTTGTCCCTAAACTTTACATATCAATAGTCGCTTCATTGTCACAGTTGTCAATTAATCGATCGAACAATCGGTCAATTGTCTCCCCCAACTACGTGCTTGTCGACGCGTGTGCGCGAGCACGGACGCCGGAATTGGTTTCGGTCCGGTATCCATCGCCGCTCGCCCGCTCACTCGCTCACTCGCGTGTTTGACAGATTTGCAACCCCGACCCTCTCTTATTATCATTATTATTATTATTATTATTATTATTATTATTATTATTATTATTATTATTATTATTATTATCATTAAATTCTACTTCTACGTTCCAGGCAATGAGCGGAAACAACGGCGGTGGTATCGACAGCGATGGTGGCGTCAGCGGCAGCGGCAGCGGTAGCGGTAGCGGCGGCGGCGGCAGCGGCGGCAGCGGCGGCGGCGGCAGCGGCAGCGGCAGCGGCAGCAGCAGCGGCAGCGGCAGCAGCAGCAGCAGCAGCGACAGCAACAACAACAACAACAACAACAACAACAACAACAGCAACAACAACAACAACAACAACGACAACAACGAACACGGCATCGGTGGCGATTCGAGGTGAGAGATTCGACCGACCGGTTTTGTCCCGTTTGTCTGTTCGGTTCTTTATTTTTTCATTTATTTATTTATTTATTTATTTTTTTATTTATAGTCGAGCCCACGGTAGCGCCTCTGTACCGGCACGCTCCGTGACTGTCGAGGCGGCGAGGCCGAGGTAAATTGCTTCGATTCGACGTTTTGTCCAATTTGGTTGATTGATCGGTCGACCGACTTATTTGTTTATTTATTTATTTGTTTATTTATTTATTTGTATATATATATATATATATTTTTTTTTTTCAAGACCACTCCGCGGATGGGGGCGCATCACACTGATGGCCCACCGGCTGGGGTTCCCGGCGCCCGGGCCGAACGGGTCGAGACACCCGACACCGAAGTAAGTCAATTCGATTCGACGTTTTGTCAGATTTGATCGACCGATCTATCTATTTATTTATTTATTTATTTATTTATAGCGGGCTCCACGGGCGCGCCGCGTTGGTCGCGCGACTTAGGGCCACTGGGTTGACGAGACCAAGACTCTCTGCGCCGAGGTAAATCGATTCGACTCGACGTTTTGTCCGATTTGATCGATCGATTTGCTTATTTATTTATTTATTTAATTTATTGATTTATTCGTCTATTCGTCCATTTATTTACTTATAGTCGACCCCGTGGACGCGCCACGCTGATCGCGCGACTCACCGCCGCCGAGCCGACTGGACCGAGGCTCCCGACGCCGAGGTAGGTAATTCGGCCAAACGTTTCGATTCGCCGGCCCGTCTATCTATCTGTTTATTTAATTTGTGTAATTAATTTGATATTTTTTTTCCCAGGGACCCGCAGCCAGACTCGTAGTCGAGGCCGAGCCGGACGAGTCTCCCGCTTATTTATTTGATTTATTTTTCGCTTTTTTTTTCTTTCGTGCGTCGTTGTTTGTTTCCTGTTTGTTTCGCTCGTAAATAAACAATAAAAGTAATTAATTATCTTTGAAGTTTTTCTTTTTTTTTTTTTGTTTTTTCTTTTATATAGCTTTGATTTAAATTTGAATTGGGGCGGGGGAAGGCCACGAGGGACCGGACAAAAATGTTCGCGACAGAGTCGCCCAAAGCCGTAAATTCGACGAGTAAAACCAGTGTCGATTTTTACGAGGCGATGGAGGCGGTTGGAAACCGAGCGAGCCAACCAACCAACCAACCACCGGGCGCGTCGGCGCCACCCCGACGTAAAATCCCACACGCAGTCGCACGTGCACACGCGAAACGTGGATAGACGATTGGTCAGGAAGTAATTCGATCCTTTCCTTTCCCTCTACCGACGCCCATCGGAATGTCACCGACAGACCCGGCACGGTGGAGACTTTAATAAAAACAAACGAAACGAAGAGAAGCAAAATGAAATGAAACCGGGCAAAGCGTTGCGAAGTAAAACGAGGTTGTTTAATCAATCGATTAATCACAATAATAGTAATCATAATAACAATTAGCGACGACAATTTTCGATTGATCATAAATACGAGTACTAAAATAATGATGATGATAATAATAATAATAATAATAATAATAATAATAATAATAATAATAATAATAATAATAGCAATAATAGTAATAATTAATAATTAGCAACGACGACAAGAATAAGAATAGTGATTAGAATGAAAATAAATATATACATTTATAAAATTATAAGAGAAGAATTCCTCCCTTAATGGCGCCCTCCATCTCCCTTCTTCTTCTTCTTCTTCTCCTTCTTCTCCTTCTTCCCCCTGTCGCTCGATTTTCCGACCCCCTTCCCCTTCCACACCTTCCCCCCCTCCACTCGCTTCGGTCCCGCCTCGAAGTCGCCGTCGTCGTCGCGCCCTTCTTCACCGTCTTTTCCGCACCTCTCTCCACCACCGTCTTCGTGCTCTTCCGCGGGCACGGGCACCTGCAGACCCGGCGCCGAAGATGGCCCCGCGGGCACTGGCGGGACCCCCTCCGCCATAAACGTCAACACGAGCGGCCGGTGTTCCGGCTGAAAGGAAAAAGGGAAAACGAATAATTAGAACGCGCCGACAACGACACGCGCAGCGGATATACCCACCGGTGATATGTCCCACTTGTGTAGCATCTCGTCCATCGTCACAACAACGACGTTGTCCGTCTGTGGAACGAAGAAAAAGGAAAAACAAAACAAAACAAAACAAAACAAAACAAAACGAAACAAATTAATAAATTAATTGATTAAAATTAAATTTTACGTAAAAGAGTCGTTTACCTCTCCGATCAAAGACCGAAGTGTGTCAATGACCCATCGCGTGAGCCGAACACTCCCGTCCACATACACCTTCCCAGATAACGACCCGTCCCAATCGTTGCGGCGGCGTTTCTTTCGCGGCGGCGAATGGGGAGCACCGCGAGCATGCTGGGTGCCGTCGTCGTCGTCTTCTTCGTCGTCGTCTTCGTCCTCGTCCTCGTCCTCGGTTTGCCTCCCCTCCTCGTCTTCTCTCTCCTCTTCCTCGCGTATCCACGCCGGGGGGGTGGTCCTGAACCGATGGACATCCAGCCAATGGTCGGCCAGCCCATCGGCGGACGGCGTCGCCGAGCAAAGAGGGCAATGTCCATCCTCGTCTTCGGCGTGCATCCGTTTCAACGTCTAGAGGAGGACAACAACAACAACAAGAACAACGTTGACGATAAAATAAAATGAAATAAATAAATAAATAAAGAGAAAGGAAAAAGAGGAAGAAGATGAAGAAGAAAGCGAACTAGTCGTTCAACTACGGTAGTTCGATATTCACCGAAATCAAAAGACGGGGCTGGCGCGAATACAGCCGCAGCAACCCTCGGGTGGCCTCGGCCGCGTCGTCCAGGACGGCGTGCCACTTCCGCCAGTGGCGGAAAGCGTCCCGGAAGAAGCTCCCGTACTTTGTCACTTCTATAGAGAAAATTGGAATTTGAAATAAATAAATAAATAAATAAATAAACAAACAAATAAATGTTTGTTCATTCGTCTTGTTTCTTACTGTCCGGGCGGAAAGCACACATGGCGCAGTAGTGGGCCTTATTGCCCTCCTTCTCTGGCGCCTCTTTCCCCGACGACGAGGCGCCCTTCGTCTCCCTTCCTCCCCCGCCCCCCGTTCGCTCGTTCTCTTCTCTCCTCCTCCGCCGTCGCCGCGTCGACGCGCTCCCCGTCGTCCCCTTCACCATCCGGAGCATCCTCGCCTCCATCGCCTCCATCTTCGCTTCCACCGCCGCCTCCACCGCCGCCTTTATTCTTGCTTCCGTCACCGCTTCCGTTGTCGCGGCGGCGGCGGCGGCGTCGGTGCCACCGGACGGCTCGTTGGCGGCGCCGGTGCCAACGGACGACTCGTCGAGCGTCGTCGAGCGAGTTCCTTGTGTCTGGAAGAAGCAAAACGACTGATTGATTAAACAGACAATCAAAAACAAACGAGCGAACAAACGGTATACGAGTATCGACAAAAATTACCGTTTTCGCCGCTTTCGCGGCCTTGCTCGCGCGACCATCGGACAACTTCCGCTTTGGATTCCGAGGCCGCAGAGTGATGTGCAGCGGTGACAACCGTTTCGAGGGCGGCGGCGGCGGCGGTGTCGGCGATGACGACTGCGGCGACGGGACCGAAGCTCGCCCCGAAGACGACAAAGGCGACTTCGGCGACGTCTGTGGCGTCGACGGCGCCGGAACTCGTTCCGGATGCGCCGGTGGTGTGGCGTCTCCGGCGACGGTCCGCGGCTTCGGGGCGGGTCCGCCCGCCCGCCGGATGTCGCCCTCCGACAACCGCGGCACGGGTACGGTGACTCGCCGTAGCAGCAGCTCCGACGAAAGCGGCGCCGTCGCCTCCAACGTCTCCGGCGACGATTGCGGCGAAGACGAAGACGAAGACACGATTAAGATCGGCGACGGGAATCTCCCGGGCGTCTACCGAGAAAAGGAGAAAAATTAAATAAATAAATAAATAAATAAATAAATGAATAAATAAATTAAGTAAATTAAAGTAAAGTAAAGTAAAGTAAAATAAGGTAAAGTAAAGTAAACTCGTAAATGAGCGAGTGTGTGAGTACGGACGATCGAGTTGAGACGAGAGAAAATACCTCTCGCGGCCACTCCAGGCTGTTTGTTTGAGGAAAGAACGCGGGTAAGGAAAAAGAGAAAAAAAAATATAAAAAAAAAGAAATATGCACGAAGTTGGGTGATGGAAATGCCAAAACGTTACCTTCTTCATCCTTTTCCACGCGCTCCCTCCCGCCCTCGTCTCCCTCTTCACGGCCTTCTTATCGCCTCTCTTCTCTTTCGTCTTTCTGGCGCCCTTTTTCTCTTCCGTCCCCTTCTCCGTTCTCACCTCTCCCCCCTCATCATTCGGCTTCTTCCTCTTCTCCTTCTTCTTCCTCTTCTTCTTCTCCTCATCCTCCTTCTTCTCCTTTTCCGCCATCATCCTCTCTTCCTCCTCTTCTTCCTCTTTCTTCTTCTTCTCCGCCATCACCCTCTTTTCCTCCACTTCTTCCTCCTTTTTCTTCTTCTCCGCCATCGCCCTCTCTTCTTCCTCTTCTTCCTTCTTCTTCTTCTCCGCCATCACCCTCTTTTCCTCCTCTTCTTCTTCCTTCTTCTTCTTCTTCTCTTCCGCCCTCGCCTTCTTTTCCTCCTCTTTTCTCTTCTTCTTCTTTTTCTCCTTCTTCTTCTTCTTCTTCTCCTCCTTCTCCTCCTCCTCTTTCTTCTTCTTCTCCGCCATCGCCCTCTCTTCCTCCTCTTCTTCCTCTTTCTTCTTCTTCTCCGCCATCGCCCTCTTTTCCTTCTCTTTCGCTAACCACCCACGCATCCAATCACTCCTCTCGTCGGCTTCACTCTCGCTCAGCTCCTCGTCGGCCTCGTCATCGCTCTGCCCGTCGTCAGTGTCACTACTGTCATCCTCACTCTGCTCCTCCTCGGTCTCTTCCGCGGGCCGCGACAAACCCGGTGCCAACGCATTCGATGGTTGCTGTTGTTGTGGCGAATCTGGCTGGATCTGGAAAGGAGCGAAACGAGCGGCGGACTAAGAAAATAAAATAAAACGAGCGTGGGAATGACGATTCTTTCACTCACCGGCGCCGTCGACCGCGACTTCGGACCGCGCAGCATCATCATCGCCGCCTCGAACAACCCAAGTCGTCCGGTCTGCGACCCGGCCGTTGTTGTCGCCGTCGCCTGCGACTCGAGCGACGCCTGGCTATTCAGGGGCAGCGTGGTGTCCTGCGACTCTTCGTCCTCGTCTTCGCCCGGGGACTGAGAAAGCTGCGTCACCCGCGAGGAAACGAAATAAACGGATCGATAAAATAAAATAATTACGCGATAATTCTTTTACTCACCGTCTCGGGTCCCGCGGGCCGTGGTCGGGGGTCGACCGTCGACGACGACGAGCCCGGCACGACCTGGAAGAAAACAAACGAACGGACAAATATAAGTAAACGAGCAAATTAAAGAAAAAGGCGGGCGAAAGAAAAGAAAAGAAGGAGTAACTTATGAAACGAGGCGAAACGAAACAGATCCGAGTTGGTCGGATGCGCTCTAACGCTCGTTCTCGGGCGCTACTTTGACGGCGGACGGGCAAGCGTCGAGGCCTTGGCTCGATTTTTACCGGACTCGAACTTTTTTGTTCGTGCACGTTTCGACCCAAACAAACCAACAACAATTTCACTCACCGTCGATGGGGATGGCGGCGGTAGTGGCGAATACGTCGGCGATTGCAGTAGCGGCGACGGTAGTGACGATGACAGCGACGACCGACTCGCGGACCGTCGCGTGGGCAGCGTGACCTGGAAAGAGGCGGACGAGTTAATAAGATGAAATAATCGTGGGACAAATATTTTTTTTTTTTTTTTTATTTTTTTTTTTTTTTTTTTTAAACCCACCACCCTGTCGGGTCCTGTCGGACTCGGCACGGGCGCGTTGCCGTCGTCCGGGAAGCGAGGCTGCAACCCTTCGTCGATGGACACGACCTGGAAACGAACGAACAAATAAAAAGAAAAAGATAAATAAAAATAAAAGGAAAAATAGAAATAAAAATAAAAATAAGTGGAAAAGTAAGATATAACCCTATGGCGCGCATGCGGATTTCGCGGAGTGCGAAAGGGACCCTATATTTAACATTACGGCGGCCTATACCTTGACCCCCTGTTCGCAGTCTCGTGGCGGATTCTGCGGATTTCACCTATTCGTACAATCCGCACGATCGCGCGTGTTTTATCATTCTTGGCAAACCGTTTTTTGAAAACGCGTTGTAACGCATCCTCAACTTTACAAATCTCGCTTAGCGCGATCGCGCTATAACGCTTCTTCGTGTCCAACAAAAACAGCCGATTAAAAACGAAACTTCGGGTTTCGCTAAAACGCGATTTTGATATCGGGAAGGGCACGTGACCACGTGGGTAAAAATAGAATCGAGTTTCGTGAAAACCTAATTTGGAGAAACGGCGTGGTGGTTTTGCGAAATATGTCACATGTCACGTGATCGGACGTTGGATCTCGTACATAAACGTTCGTGCCTGGTCAAACCAGAGTCTTTAAAAAATATAAATGCATTTCCCGATCATAGGATTAATTTCGCGCCGTGTGCTCCAGTCATTAATTAGGTTATCTTCGTTGCAACTCGTCATAATAAAATTTTTACAGAAAATCAATCGTTTCGTATTTTATTTTCACTTTCCGGGAGTCTCGCGTCGTCGTAGTCGACGCGAGTCTCACCGAACGCGTTCTGCGGGTTCGGCGAGCGTTTTCAGATCGGGGCGGACCGTCTCGTATAGTACCGGGCGCGCCTCCCCAACTGACCGGTCGATGGTTATATAGTTTAAAATTTCCTCGACCGAGTAAACGGTCGATGCTTCAGCGTCCGGTCGATGATGTGGCATTTGTGCGCGTTCATCCCGTGTCTCTCAGACTGGCCTTCGGGCCGGTCAAAATAAATAAATAAATAAATAAATAAATAAATTGGCCGTAAAATTGGGGCAACTGGGGTCGCTGAGCGGCGGCGGTGGCGGCAGCAACGACAGCCCCAACGACTCGCCCCGAAAATAAGTTTCCGCGCCGGCATCCGTTCGTTCGTTCGTTCGTTTAAACGTGCGCGCGGTCGCGTGCATCCTACTCGTGTCTGACGTGGCGATCGGTACGGAGTAAAAAAAATCACCCGAAAAAGAAAGACTGTTAACCTTATGGCGCGCATGCGGATTTCGCAGAGTGCGAAAGGGACCCTATATTTAACATTACGGCGGCCTATACCTTGACCCCCTGTTCGCAGTCTCGTGGCGGATTCTGCGGATTTCACCTATTCGTACAATCCGCACAATCGCGCGTGTTTTATCATTCTTGGCAAACCGCTTTTTGAAAACGCGTTGTAACGCATCCTCAACTTTACAAATCTCGCTTAGCGCGATCGCGCTATAACGCTTCTTCGTGTCCAACAAAAACAGCCGATTAAAAACGAAACTTCGGGTTTCGCTAAAACGCGATTTTGATATCGGGAAGGGCACGTGACCACGTGGGTAAAAATAGAATCGAGTTTCGTGAAAACCTAATTTGGAGAAACGGCGTGGTGGTTTTGCGAAATATGTCACATGTCACGTGATCGGACGTTGGATCTCGTACATAAACGTTCGTGCCTGGTCAAACCAGAGTCTTTAAAAAATATAAATGCATTTCCCGATCATAGGATTAATTTCGCGCCGTGTGCTCCAGTCATTAATTAGGTTATCTTCGTTGCAACTCGTCATAATAAAATTTTTACAGAAAATCAATCGTTTCGTATTTTATTTTCACTTTCCGGGAGTCTCGCGTCGTCGTAGTCGACGCGAGTCTCACCGAACGCGTTCTGCGGGTTCGGCGAGCGTTTTCAGATCGGGGCGGACCGTCTCGTATAGTACCGGGCGCGCCTCCCCAACTGACCGGTCGATGGTTATATAGTTTAAAATTTCCTCGACCGAGTAAACGGTCGATGCTTCAGCGTCCGGTCGATGATGTGGCATTTGTGCGCGTTCATCCCGTGTCTCTCAGACTGGCCTTCGGGCCGGTCAAAATAAATAAATAAATAAATAGATAAAAGATAATAAAAGTTGAACGAAATAAGCGGAGAAGAAACTTGAGTCGAAGCTGGGATGCATGTTGACGGAACATATAAACCCGATGTCGGCAATAACACTGCACCGAGGATGATTTAACAACTTGAAATTGGAAATTCTGTTTGTTTTGAATTTTTAAATTTACCGTCTATTTGTTTGTTATTTTGATTGATTTTGTAGTGTTTTGTTTTGCGTTGTTCGGTCAGGCTAGATTGGACGTTGGTTTTCGAGTTATTGTGCCACAGTTGTTGCCGAAATCTGGTATGTATGTCGCGTTCCGTCAACGCGGAGGCGAGAAACACTCGCTACGCTTCATCGCGCCCGTCTGTCTAATTATTTGTTTGTTTGTTCGCTCCTCCTCAAATTCGTCTATCGAACAATTGTTCAAACCCTCGATCGATAAATTGCCGAATTGATTCAATTCGGACAAATTCCCTCCGGAAACAATCGATTGTTTACTTACGGTAAATGCGCGAGTCGAGGTGCTTCGTTTGCTTCGCTGTGGTTAATGGTTCCGACACCGGGTTAAACGCGTCGCTAGCGTCGCGTGTATACAACCGCGCGTGTTTGAAAAATAAAATGGGTGAAAATTAAAGAAAAAATATTTATTGGTGAATTATTAAAATAATTGATAAATTAATTAATTAAAAGAAAAAGAAAAAGAAAAAAAAAAATAAAATAAAATAAAATAAAATAAAATAAATAAATAAGTTTGGCCGTTGCCGCCATCTGTCGCGTGGACTCATCCACTCACTTGCTCACACTCGCTCACTGTCGACCAACCGTGTGAGAACGTTAAAAGGTAAGTTAACCATTTCACATATTCACATACACACATACACACACAAAACTCGCCCACCCGCACTCCTAAATGCACGTCCAAACACGCGCCCAAACGCATATCCACGTGGAATTTGGCGAGCCACGCGCGTAGCCATTTTTTATTTTTCCGCCCCACGTTGTTGTTGTCGTCGCCGCCAACAGAAACCAAGCGATATTGAGTTTAACGTCTCGCGCGGGGTTTTTGTTTTCTCTTTTTTCGGGAATTCCCGGTTCCCAGTACCGGAATAGCGTCTTTTCTTTCTTTTTCTTTTCGTCATAAATTATCGTTTTTATCAATTTTTTAGTCAGTCAAAAGTGGCCATTCTCGTTATTGAAACGTAATAAAATATAACGTTTCGTTGACAAAAATGGCGTCTCGATTTCCAGGTTCCCGACATTAAAACCATAATCCCGCGTGTTTTGTTTTCACTTTATTACTTTTTTTTTTTTTATTTTTTTTTTCATGGAAGAAAAAATGGAACCCACCATGTCGTCTCCTGTCTCCATTTTGCAGTGCGTCGACTATAAGTCGCCGCCGTCGACGATCGGTAGTTCCCCGCCGCCGTCGACGATCATTTGTTCCGGGGCGTCTAATAAACGTCGCTCGGTGGATTCGAAGAAAGCGGGCACTCCCGCAAAAAGAAGAAGGGTCAGTATTCTATCAAAATTATCGCCCACCTATTTATTTGTGTATTCGTTAATTCTCTTTCCTCGTTTTTCAGAGGTCGCTCTTGACACCAAGGACACCAGGTGCCAAGAAGGTGGAAAGAATAGTTGCGGACAAGATTGAGAAGGCGGTGATGAAAAGGATGAGGAGGATCGAGAAGACGGTGGCAAAAGGATTCGAGGAGATGATGGCAAGAACGGAGAGAGTTGTGTTGGGTATGGAAGCGAGGTGGCGAGAGCGCCTGGAGAAGATCGAAGAGGAGGAGGAAAGCGAAGGCGATGGAAAAGAAGATGGCGACGGGAGGGGAAAGGATGCCGGAAAGACTATCAACGACAGTGATGTTTCGATGGAGTATTAGGGGGGGGAGGGGGTGCGCCTAAAGGAACAAAACTTTATTTGCTGTTCAGTTTATTCATTTATTCGGTTCATTCGTCCATTTATTTATTTATTTGTCTGTTTTGCAATTGTTTCACTTCGCTGCACCTGTGTGTGTGTGTGTGTGTGTGTGTGTGTGTGTTTTTCTCTTTCCTTTTTCTCAAATTATGGAAAAAGTTTGTAGAATTTTATTTTCGTTCGGTCCATTAAACTAATGCATTCGATCGATTCAGTGTGACATTTTATTAAATTTGAATAAAAGATGTGAAAAAATGGATAAAACGCAATAATCGCGCGCGTGACCGAGCGCCTAATTGCGTGACCGTGACTATCCGCTTCCGTCACCGCTCCGGG